>JAPXFQ010002775.1:0-242711 GCA_028564705.1 Apricaphanius iberus
CAGGAGTAGAGAAATGGCTGGGGTCTCTTTGGAAAGAACACAATTCACAGAACAGGGAAAAAATTTACAAGTGCAATTGTTGCCCACTTATACAATTTTGAATACAGAGGAAAAGATCACATTTAGTGTCCGTTTAGTAAGATTTATAAAATATATGCTCAAAAAATAGTTTTAGAATTGTGAAATGTGAGACAGTAGAAGGTATAATCCGTTTCCTACTGGGTCAAGTAAGGTGTCAAATAAAAGGTTACACTTTTAGGCTTCCATTGAGAACGATATTTTCAATAGGAAGCGCATTGTGACATGATGGGTCAAAGGTCACTTCCTGTGACCAATCAGGAAATCTCAGATTTTTAGCAGGGCAATTTTAGGCTGTGATTTAGCCAGGGTTCGAATGAACCCAAAGCTTTTGCGGGAGCCATATTTTTAATTGTGCTCTGATATCCAAATTATGCATATTTATGCCACAATGGTCGAAAGCATAAACATTTTTTTTTAATTGATAGTTTGATAGGTTCTGAGCAAACAAAAAGCAAAAGGGGATCCACGTGGAATCCAACATATTCAATAACAGCAAATCGCTCAACAACTTAGATCAGAAATACCATCATTATAATTATGATTATCATCATTAATGAAACCAAAACAATTGCTAAACAAAGAACTAATATCAGCCCAGTAGGCTATATTATCTTTAAATCAGTAGAGATAAGACCAATTCCATCTATCCATCCATCTTCTTAACTGCTTATCCAATTCAGGGTCACGGGGCAGCTGGAGCCTATCCCAGCAATTATCAGGCGTTAGGCAGGGTACACTCTGAACAGGACGCCAGTCTGTTGCAGGGCCAACACAGAGAGACAGACAACCATTCACACTCACGTATGACAATTTAGAATGAATCAATTCACCTATCATGCATGTTTTTGGACTGTGGGAGGAAGCTGGAGTACCCGGAGAGAACCCACGCATGCACGGGGAGAACATGCAAACTCCATGCAGAAAGACCCTGGACCGGGATACGAACCCACGACCTTCTTGCTGCAAGGCAACAGCGCTAACCACTGCGCCACCGTGCAGCCCTAAGGCCGATTTGTTTTAGATACTGATTTCAGCACACTTTAGCGCTATTACGTTTTTTTAGTCATTATGGCTGTGGGCTTTCTTAAAGCCATTTTGAATTCGCAATAAGTCTGAAAGACGTATTGGTTTCTTGCAATAGATGAGCGTTCATTTTCTCTTCTGTCTGACATTTCAACTCCTCTGTTTTTAGCTAAACTGTATCAATGCAACTTTTTTTTAGGTTATTCTTTAATTCACTTCCGACTTCTCCATTCATCCACTGCACACCAGTTTCGATTTGGCAATCCGCACAGTTTATGCATTGAAACCTACTGTACCTACTAAGTTCCCACTAAAGAGCCAGGTATTCCTACCTTTTCACTGCTTTTGCGTCCAATTAAAAGAAAAGGCATGACCTGGTTCAATAAGACTCATGAACTGCCAGGGTCTGGGTGCACTTGTCCTCCTCACTACTCAGTTTTTGGGTGTATAAAACTGAAATGATCCAGTTTACTTTTAGACATCATGTCCAAAATTTGAGTAAAACTTTGTTCAATAAAATCTCAGACAGTTTCGTTCCAAATGTGCTCGATTAGCAAGAAAACAATTCAAACAGAGGCAAAACACTGCTTCCGCTGATGATCACAGAAAGAATTACGTGAAAGTTATTTTAAAACGGTAGTCAGTTTTCGGGTAATTTAATGTGAGAAATTTAACACACAAGATGGACAAATTAGTATTTTATTCCAATCTGACACACATTAGGATCCTTGTGGGGGTAAAAAAAAACTGAAGTAAAATAAGACTGGATTATTTTGAGAGCTCCCCCTTGGTCTGTGTGTTGTGGGCTTTCAGGGGAGCCCATCTCCCCCTAGCTCCCCCATAATCCGAACCCTGGATTTAGCAATTTTTTATGGATTTGTTTTTTCTGTGTACCAACAACATTGATGGAGGATTGTTATGTATCTAAAAAGACAGTTTTTGATCAAGATGGAGCGGTTTTATTACGTAAAACAGTCTTGAATGTTGGTTAGGGTTGAAAAAAGGGCTTGTTGTGCTTACAGTGGTCATTGTAACCCTGTTAGTAATGCATAATTGAAATCACAGGGCTGTTAGCTCACAAATGATAAAAGATCAAATGAAAAAAGAAGAAGAAGATTTATCTATACAGCAACTTTCACAGATAAAAATCACAAAGTGCTTTACAAGAATAAAAACAGGTAAAAACAACGTACGTACAAAGACCAATCAACCAAAAAGAAATGTCTTCAACTGCTTTTTAAAAGATTCAACAGAATCAGAACCCCATGCAAGGATGTTGGCAGGGCGTTCCAAAGCTTTGGAGCCAAAGCCTGAAAGGAAACGTCTCCTCGGGTCTTAAAACGGGTCTTAGGGATCTTGAGGAGGTTCTGGTCCCAGGACCGAAGCTCTCGAACAGGCTGGTAGGGGCGCAACAGATCAGTCATATATTTAGGGACCTGTCCATGCAAAGCTCTTAAAGTTATAACTAAAATTTTAAAATCAAGCCAGAGTTGGATAAAATGTATCTCAACTTGGAAATGTTCCTCAAATGATTTATAACTGTCAGGCCAAGGGAGACCAAGGGAACAAGGAGAGTTTTAATGGCGGGGATTTTTTGGTCAGGAGCAGTTATCAATGTCTGTCTTTTTAACATTCAACTGAAGACAATTTTCAGTGAGCAATCCAGTAATGCAGATAGTCTACGCAGCTCTGACTCTCTAAAACAACAATAGAGTTGCATATCATCAATATAGAGATGATAAGACACGTCCTTAAAATGGCCGATGATATTTCCAAGAGGACTGATATACAATAAAAACAAAATTGGTCCTAAAACTGACCCATCTTTATTTAAGATGGCACTTATCGCTGCCTGTTTAGACAGTAGCAACATTCAACTAGCAACCTTTTAGTGGGCCCGTGGGGTTAAACAGTGGACAATGGCATTTGAGTTCCTCTCAATTAAAAGATTCTTGACACTAATGACTGCTAGCAGGAGGTGGGGCTACACTGAATTTTGTTTGAGTCACATGTTGCTGGCTAAAGTGCAAACTTCTCTGTCTTCTCAGACCTCCAGACGGTCGTGGCAGATGGCCGCTTGTACTGAGCCAGGTTCTGCTTCTGGTTCTGCCGGAGGTTTCTTCCTGTTAAAGGGGAGTTTTTCCTCTCCACTGTCGCTACATGCTTGCTCAGTATGAGGGATTGCTGAGGAATTGCTGTGGTTGGAGTCTGCATGATGCGGGCACAACCTCACATTAATGACTCAGCACAATTTGCTGGGATTCCTTATATGAATTGAAGTGAGATTGAAATGCTTATTAATGAAATTAGTCCTATAAAAAGTCAGGTTGTTTTTTTTTTTATTTCAATACTTATGGCAAAATATTGGGTCAGATTTGAGGTCACAAGATCGTCTCGGAGGATTAAAATGATGATAGGGGAATCCTGACTTTCAAATAGTAATTTTTTACATTTTATATGCATTTTGGAAAGTATTCAAGAAAACAAATCCAACTGTTGGTTTGTTTTCCTGAAACATTTAGAGGCTGAAACTTTCCTCTACATCAGTGGTTCCCAAACTTTCTAGTCTCTGACCCACAAAATACAAAAAGTAAGAACCCCCGTTACCCCAAATCTTGATGGAAGACACAAGCATTTTCTCCTAAGTTAAAAAGTAGTACAAGGGCAACATAACCAAAAGCTTGTATATTAATTTTATTCAATTTACAGAAAGCAGAGCTAGGTCATTGCCATGTCTGGTGTTGATATTTTTTACATCAGCGTCCACCCGGCTGAACTCTTTACAGCTGTCTGATTGGCATAATATTCCTTTAGCATCCCACAGCAACAACCCCCCCGCCCCAGCATTGTCTGGATCATTTTACTGTGAAATCCTGCAGTGGGAATTCACTTCTTCTCATCCCGCTGTGGTTTCAATCATCGCAGAGCTGTTGAAAAGGAAACGCGCCTCCGGCTATTTTGTTTTAGTGTTGACTTGACCTCAGAACTCTCCTAATATCGGTCTGATCCAGAGTGTGTGTGGGATGCGGTTTGGGGGGAGAAAACCAGTCGGATCCAGTTAGGCCCCACCTGGGAGCTTCCAGGACTTAAAGGATCTGCTTGGCACAGAATCGCCTCGGGTCCCGACAGGTCCGAGCTGTTTTTGGCAGGGATTTATCAGCTATTTGACGGGTAGTTTTTAGTGCTGTTGGTAATCGGCAGACAGCTACGACAGACTATTAGGGCCATTGTTAACTAAACAAAAAATATTTTGGTGTAAAGTCACATATTTTCCCAGAAAAAACTCAAGATATCTCTGATGTCAAAAAGTATCTAAATTACGAGGAAAAACGGAGAAATTCTGTCACAAAAGTCGTAACATTAAAAGTTAAAAGACTAAAATAGATTAATTTAAGATATTTTCTAGGGGGAAAAAAACATCTAATTTTCTGATATAGAAAAGTAGAAAATTTAACAACAAAAAATCTGATTAAAGGCAAAAAAATATATTTTTTTACAATTTTCTGCCTTTACAATGTCAGAAATATCTTAGTTTAGATTTTGAAAATGCCTATTTTCGCAGAAATTTCTTTGTTCTTGCACATTTCTTTTCTAAATCAGAGAATTACGCTTTTTTCCTAAAAAAATTCTGTCTTTTAACTTATAATCTTACGACTTTTTTGACAGAATTTCCAAGTTCATTTTTCGGAATATATGTGAAATTAATCTCAGAATTTCTGAGTTTTTTTGAGTGTAAATTTACTACAAAACATTTGTGTTTTGTTAACAATGGCCCTAATACTCCGTCGTAGAAAGGAGATCGCTCTCACTGCCTCTTTACACCACAGGCAAGAATGTCGTCTCAACAGCTGTTCTGCTTTAGCAGCATTGGTGCACAAGTTTTTTTAAATCTCCGCCAGCGACACACCTCAAAAAACAACAACAACCATTCCTCTCTTTATTTTTAACAGTATCGACATCTAGGACGGCAGGAGAAGTGAGCAGCGTCTTGTTTACAAGCGCTCGTATTTCCCCGGCAGTGTGACAGGAGAACCGGAGGGCGTGGACTCGCCATTACTCATCAGCCTCAGGTGTTTCTATTAATACCCTCCAATGATTGGGCTGCTGAGCTGTGGGGACATGTTGCTGGTTGTTTGGTCTGTTTTCGAGCGCGTTTTAGAGGAATTTAGGGCATGAGGTTTCGTCAAACAAGGTTGAGATGTTTGCCTCCCAGCCGGACTCTATCTGACCAGTTTCTTCAAACGCTCAAGTCAGAAAACAATGAGTTAGTAACTGATAAGTCAGCAACTTCTAGGATTTTTAGGGTCAGAAATAAATCTTTTTCAAGTGATTCATGAGGGGAGTGAAGCTGCTTGTTTACCGTTGTCAAAAAGCAGAAAGACAGCGTGACGACTGAGGCTCCACGACGGAGTATGCGGCCGTGTCTCAGTAATGCCAGATAATGAGGCTCTGCACCCGTATGACAGCTTCTGCCTGCAGGCCTCCAAGTTTCATAATCCCGATTGCTGAAATGGGCGGATGGCTGACGGCTGTTTGTAGACCCGGTGTTCAGCAACCGTTGCTATTATGGATTCGTCAACTGGTTTAGCCTGGTTGGAAGCACAAACCCATATAACCTTCACATGGATGTCATGATTTAACTTGCGCTCAGCGTCTCCCGTGAGGAGTTAATTAAAACAAAAATGTTTTTATTAAAACATCTGGCTGAGACGAAAAAGAAAACCTTCCTTTTTGGACCCAACGGGAACCAGGAGAATCTACTTAGGTGCTGGTTTCTTGGTTTGTGGATGCAGAAACAGTCAAAAGTTGAATAAATTTGGACATTTCAGGCGTGTGTGGTCCTGAAAGAGCAGCAGAACTAGATGTTATCTGTGTGGAAGTTGATACATCAGGTTCTTTGGAAGGAGAGGCTAATTAAAAATGCTAATCACTTGATCATCAACTGATTGTCAGTAGAACCTCCTAAAAAAGCAGGAGTTTGGTCGGGTTGATGCTCCAGGGATTACAGAAGTGAGTTAACACGCCAGGGTGGAAAAACATGAGCAGTGACCTCAAAGAAGCAACTGCTTCTTCCCATCACCATGGGAAGGGTCAAAGGTCATCTCCAGACCGTCTGAAGACCATCATCGTCCAGAGAGGAGAACATGTCACACAGCTGAGTGGACGTCCCAGTAGGTTCGGCCCAAGGTCAGAGCGCCAACTTGAGAGAAATGACCAACAACCCCGGAGCTCCTTCTCAGATGCTAAAGGCCTCATTTAGCAGGTTAAAGGTCATGACGCTGAACCAGTAAGGCTGATTAGAAGGCGAAACAAGATGGCAGCAGGACCGAGGTTAGCAGAGTCAAGACTTCTCGGACAATGTCCACTGGGCAGAGGAGATGGTGTAGTAGGATGGAGGAAACTAAACACAGCAGATCGGCACAGATGCCTCATAGAAACCGTTCAGCATGGTGGTGGAGGGATGATGATCTGGGCTTGGTTTGGAGCCCCGGGGTCCAGGAACTTGACTTTCATTGAGTGGACCATCAACTCGTCAGCTGCAATTTGGTCCAATTGGTTCAGTGATACTTGAAGTGTTCAAATGTCTGTGTGTAGCAAATACAAAGTAGGGCGAAAAAATATCAATGGTCTAAGGTTCCTGGGTCCATCAAGCTGGAACCTGGGTTAGAGTCTAAGGTTCCTGGTGGTTCTTGGGTCCATCAAGCTGGTACCTGGGTTAGGATCTGGGGTTCCTGGGTCCATCAAGCTGGTAAATGGACTTTTCTAGTCATACTGACCATACGCTTTACATTGAACATTCACACACCGACACCTAACATGGTTCGGTAAGATGATGTTTTTTGGGGTTAAGTGCCTTGCCCAGGGGCACATCGACATGTGACTGGAGGAAGCTGGAGTCGAACCTTTGACCCTCTGATTGCAAGCCAACTCTACTCTACCACTGAGCCACAGTCGCCCCTGGTACCTGGCTTTGGATCTGGGGTTACTGGGTCCATCAAGCTGGTACCTGGGTTAGCGTCTAAGGTTCCTGGTGGTCCTTGGGTCCATCAAACATGAGTTCACACCAAAACCTTAAAAACGCGCTTCATGTCCCTAGTTGGACGCCTGAACTTTCGCACTGCAGCGCGTCTCTAAAGCGAAGTGGACGCACATGAAAATAAAGCCTGAAATAGACAACTTGTGATAGGATCTGACCGCGCCGTAGATGTCCGTTGGCCTCCTCCTCCATCCCTCCTTCTCCTGACCCTCCTGGAGATGCTCGTCTGCCGGTGGACTCTGGTCTCTTTGCTGACTGTGTTTGTGTTCGGCCATGGTCTCCACTGAGCTCTAGCGGGGGATCTGGGATCTAAAGACCCAGTCATGCAGCAGCAGATGTATCCAAGACACGGGAGCAGGAACATCGTCTCCGTCGAGCCCAGCATGTGCGGGCGCAGCTGACATTGGAGTATTATGTTCGGGGTGGCCTCCGTGGAGCTGGGACCGCTACAGCAGGGGATCGGTAAGCCAAAGACACAGTGGCGGCGGATTGATCCACAACCCAGTCGGTCGGAGAACCTGGCCTGCCCGCCCAGTTTGAGGAGCTGTTGTCCCGCGTAGCGTCCAAGCTTTGCCCGCCAAGACACCAACTCCAATGCTGAGCGGCTGTCTGTCTGCAGTTAGTAAAAGTGTTTAATACACTATGTGAGCAGTGCGGGACATGCTGCTGTGGAGCCATTGAAGGCCTGGGTCGTGTTGCGGCCAGAAACTACTCCAGAGAAGCTGTTGACAACCTGACGTGTCATGGGTGCCGCTGATGCGCTACAGCGCTCTTCTCCTTTGTCTTTATCGTTCAACCTGAAGCCCATGATGCTTAAGATGTGTTCACACCGCAATGTAAAAACATCGTAAGGTTCCTTGTGGTTTCTGAGTGCATGAGTTAGAGTCTAAAGTTCCTGGGGATTCCTGGGTGCATCAGGCTGGTATCTGGGTTAGGGTTTAAGGTTCCTGGAGGTTCCTGGATGCATCATGTTGGTATTTGGGTTATGGCCCAGAAGCTGGCTGCATTTTATGTAGTTATTTTTTTGCGTCAGCAAGTCGGTAAAAGTTGGAATAATCATTTTTCTGTCCTTCACTCCAGGGGATATTCCAGTCTTACCACATGATTGTATGTTTGCATCCTACAATGACTTGGCTGAGCTTTGTCCACCTCTGCATTGTCTTTTAGTGGGCTCAACGTTTATTTCCACACAACACACTCTTCAACTTTTAAATCACCGCAGATTAATAGAATCGATAAGATCACACGGTCTGCTGTGTTGTTTTTGACATTACTATTATTGTTAGAGTCGGGGCGCCCGCCTTGAAGCCTCGACAAGGAAAGACATCACTGCTTTTCAGATGAATGTATTTCGACGTGATGCAAATGAAAAGAGATTTGATACGATTGATGAAATGATATCCAAACTCACAACGTTTGATACCTGCGCACTACGGGATCCGTTTAGTGGATTTCTCTTGCTTTAAGTCCCGATCTGATGGTTGATAAAATGCATACTCACTGGAAGCACGAAGAAGTCGTTTTTATTTTAAAGACTCTTTTATGAAAACACTGAGTCCAAATGTTTTGACTTGCATAAGCTTCACGTAACGTTCTGCACACTCTGCCTGTTAATACCTGTCAGTTACTGACAGCCGCTCTGTGGCTCCCCTCTGCAGGAGCTGCAGGTTCTGTTTGACAAGCGCGACTCGTCCAAGCTGTTCGCGGCCCGCCGTGTTTTTACAACGTCACAAATCTCCCCTAAGCCCTCTCTCTGTTTCTCTCTCATCACTGTTTGTGCAAGTGTGTTTATCTGCAGAGTCTACAGATGGGTGTACGTGTGCGTGCTCACGTGTGCTCATGACTCAGACGAGATCGTCCGCCGACGTTGGGATGAAGCATGTTGGCGTGATCAGCGACTCAGCAGGTTTTTCTCTCTCTCTCCCTCTCTCTCTCACCCCCTCCGGGGTCGCCGAGTTCGTGGAGGAAAAACATCGTGACAAATGAGTGACGCTCAGCTTGCCGACTGTCCAGGGAGCATTTTTTTTTACTGGTGCGAGTAAACACACTCGGTTGACTCCTACGTCTCTGATGTTTGATAAATGGATCAGTTAGCCGGCAGATATTAGGGCAGCATATCCACAGTTAAAGACCCGGTTTAATCTAGCCTTAGATGCATTGGGATGCAGACACGGATACCTCTGCACTAGAGGGCAAACGAGTTGGACGGGAGCCACGCCATGTTCAGGCTGAGCTGAAGCATTTTAAAAACAACCACAAACTGAGGAAACGCTGATCGTAGCCAACGTCATCCGGGGTCGGGTCGCGGGGTCAGCAGCCTCTCTCTGTGGCCTGGTCCAGCTCCTCTGGGGGCCCCTCCAGCATGTTTTTATTTATTTATTTAACCTTTATTTATCCAGGCAAGAACAGATTAAGAATACTTTTTTTTTTGCAAACTGTGGCCTGGCAAAATGCAATAAAAAGAATTTACAGAAAAAGGAGGATTAAGATGAAGTAAAACTCATCTAGGGCTGGTCTGTATGGCAAAACGTCACTTTACATCTTATATGTAAATATAATTTTATATTGCCTTTTTTTTACCTACCGTTTTATACAGCCTTTGTGATTTTTATCTGTGAAAAGCGCTTTTTAAATATACTTTACTTACTTACTTACTAAAATGTTCATATCACGGTATTTTAAAAAAGCATATCTGTATATTTAAAGATTTTTTTTCATACAAAAGCGTTCATATCCACATTTTTTTATATGAATTAATAATATAAAAATGTGCTTTAAATAGCCAATTTTTTAAGAATTAAAATTATTATTATTCTAATATACATTATTGATGTTCTAAGGCTAAAAGTAAACTTGTTTTTAACGTCACGTTGACACGAGCAGCAAATTGCATCTTGTGCTGGCTTTGCATGTAGTGCTGAAGAATCCTGCTAGGGGGCAGAGTTCAGACTCGGACCGGATTTTGCCTAAGAAGAATTAAAATAAACATGGCCACCGTAGGAGATTATTAGCTGGTCAATATTCAGATCGTAGATGTGTGTAAAACATTTTTACAACAATTTTTTCCCACTGGTTTTGCCGCCATTAACCATGTGTAACTAAAGACGGTCAAATAGCGCTCAACACTCCCCCCTACCGGTTACGCACAATAGCGCTTGTAAAAGATATGCTGTTTGGTTCTCGTCTGACCTTTTAAAGTCGATAAACTTTTAAATTACAGACTCTTTTTGGAATTACTTCCTCAGCATTGGGTGCTTCGGTCTGATAGATCCTGCTAGCAGCTGTACTTAGTTAAAAACGTTACTTTTTCACACTGTGGTGAAGAGCGTGTAGCAGTGAAATCGGTCTCCGCTGAAACACTTCCCCTCATTAAACGTTCCAGAAGTTTTCTGAGCTACTCACCGGTATGGCATAATATTAAAAATTAATATCACAACGAAAACAAACACCGGTTTTCAGTATGAACCGGTGTATCGCCCAGGTCTAACCTCATCACATATACATTCGATAATCACAATCATGACACAGACTGAAAGTAGAATCGTTAAATTATATTACAAGAATTTTTTTCTTCAAAATGATCTGTCACAAAGGTTTTAAAATCATTCCTTGAAATAAAATGGAAATTCTGTGTTTTTTACAACAGTCTTGCTGCAGCGTAAATGTGTATTTC
Source organism: Apricaphanius iberus (assembly GCA_028564705.1). Lineage (NCBI taxonomy): Eukaryota > Metazoa > Chordata > Actinopteri > Cyprinodontiformes > Aphaniidae > Apricaphanius > Apricaphanius iberus. The sequence continues at coordinate 10,815 of JAPXFQ010002775.1, forward strand.
GTCCGAATCGGCCCGGAAGACAATCAAGAAGCACTTCAGAGTTGTTCGTAAGTCCGAGGAGAATATAAATATGGTCAAATTAAAGCATTTTGGGGCAGATTAAACCTTATTACAAGCTGAACTATAAATACTGCTGAACGGCTCAGACTGGCTCCGAACTTTTCAGAGTAAGAAAGCATAAAATCTGCTATAAATGAGGTTGAAAAAACCAACAGAATTTCCCTTTAAGAGGAGAGATAATTTTAGAGAACAAAAAGCACTTACAACAACGAGGCAAAGGTGCATAGTGGTCTGTGGGGTGAATCTGTGGAACGCAAATAATTTAAAACACTGCGTAACAATGGCTCAACTTAAAGTAGTATATAAAAATCTCCACTGTGCTGTACATTTTATTATGGATAACAACTTAATTATATAAATATCTATATGTGTGTATTTTCATTCAGACTATGAAACTAACTCATTCAAGAAGTCGTTTTGGCGAGTTCTGTTAAAATCCAGTTGAGGGCGCTGTATAACCCCCCCTCAGCCAATTTTATAGTTTTATTTAACAAAATTTAACAACTTTTAATACACAATTTTCTTTTAACGGCATCGGAAGAGTTTTCCATCCAGCCACATCCTTTTTATAACATGTCCACTAAAAATAAATGAGACGACCGAAACCTCATTCAAAACTATATTAATATACAATGTTTAGCAAAGCAACACAACAGTAGTTTGTAACATAAAACGTGATAATATCTATTTCAATGACATGAATACGTCTTCAATTCTATTCTTTTTTTTAAGTGCTGATTCATTAAAGATGTTCCACACAAGACCCCGAGGTTGTTAGCGTGCTACTGTTAGCATCAAGCACAACATTCTAGTCTAATAGTAATTAATACTGTAACAGCCATAGAATTCATATTTATGCCATACGTCCCATCCCCACTTCCCTTTCTTTTTCATTTTGCCAAATACCCATCATGAATCCATTCGCATTATTCCTTTTCTCCCAAGCGATAGCGCAGCTCACATTAGTGGCCGCAAACTCATCATTTGAAAACTACTTCTTGCGCCTGTGAGGAATTGCTCACTCAATCTTAGTAGACCACCCGCAAATAAAGGACTCTTTAATGACTAAGGGGCTGATTTATCAATGGTTCAAGCTTGTTAAACCGCGCAAAAATAGGCTCTGGCTAATCTATCAACACGGCGCAGAGCGCATTGCGCCTGTTATGCCCGCAGCAAGACGCGCGGAATCCATTTAGCGTTTATGCCCTTTATGAATATGCAGAATATTGGAAGGAAAACACACGAAGAAGTAGCCGTGACTTACTACGCATAAACATGTTTTTTTAGCGTCTTTTTTTAGCACTTCTGAAAAGTATGTCTTAATTTTGCGCTACCACATTCAACATAAAATGTAAACTAAGAGTAACTAACACTGATGGCCATAAACCTGATAGTTATGTAAATATTTACCTGTTTTGCCCCCAAAGACGCATCATAACTCATTGCGCGCTCATCATGTCTTCACCTTGTGGAGACGCGCTGAGCGCATCCTAGTAAATCACCCGCAAATTAAGGACAACCCACTCGCGCAAGTTTTTTTGTGCCGCACGCAATATTTGCGGTCATTATCGGGAATCTTGATAAATCAGACCCGTAGTGTTAAGGCCAGTTTATGCTTCTCTGGATTGACGCAACGCAATTATCCATCGACGCGAGGACGGACGGAGCAGGGATCCATTTTCTAACTACCCGTCTCCGTCAACGGAGAGCGTATGCATCCGATTGGTCAGTTCAGTAACAGCCAGAGATCGCTTCACCAGAACGTGGCGCTATAGTCACTGTAATCAGTAGTTAATGCAGCGTTTGGCCACTATATGCTTTAGATTGAAAGGATAATTTATCTAATCTGTTCCTGTGACGATTTTGAACACAAGGAGGTGTAGGATAACAACAAAAAACGCTGCTGTGTTTGTTTCCATGTGTTTTTAGAGGATTCTATGAGATGCATTTCTAGTAAAAAGCTTTACAGCTTAACCAGAACTTACTTTCTGTCGTCCATTGCTCTTTTAGGGGGAAATGCGTTCACAAGCCTAGAAAAAATCTCAAACGACGCTGTGATAGTAGGCAGAGACACCATGAAAAGTTAGCGCCCCCTGGACCAGGAGGCGAGCAACGCTGAAAAAACAATGGAGAGTGGAGAGAAAAAGACGGCGAACCAAAAACGTGTCCGTTAATAAGTCTGAGGGCTAATTTGCGGTCGGAGAAGCATATGCTGGGCTTTACAGTTTCTGTATGAATAGTGCTTCATAAATAAAGTGTGTGTTGTATCGAAACTGAAGAAGCCTTGAATCTCGTTATACGCACTGTTGGGGAGAAACAGAATAAATGTACCGAATAAAACAGAATAAATGTATTTAGAATACTAGTTATGAGTAACTGTATTCCGTTACAGTTACTATTTTTAAACATGGTTCCTCAGAATACTTTCGTATTACCATTGGAATACTTGTGTGTTTTCCACTTTCCACCTGAAAGATGAACATATACGTTTTAGGAAATGCGTGTCTCCGCGTTGTGCAGACTATCCCCTAATAACCCTAAACAACACACCGCCGTAACCATAGAGGTCCTATGGCCGAAACACTCCTGAACTGCAAACACCAATATAAACGTGGGTTGCCAGTTATGGATTCAGACCCGCAGCTGGGAGGGTTGGAGCCACAAACACATCCAAATAAACCTACTAGCATTGAAGGAAATGATGCATTCAATGGCGCTCTCTCGCAGTTAATTTTTTTCAAGTGATGCTAGATTTCATTCGAGCATTCGTGACAAAAGCCCGACTAAAGCCATGGTGGTTAAAACGGGGGAAAACATCAAATCTGGCATCATTAGTCAAAGCGTCGCACCGCTTACACTTCTGGTGTCAAACTGTGAAGTATGCAGGAAAACTCCAGTGATTTGCTGCAGCAGCTGTAATTCTATATCAATAAATGAAGCTGCATATTAGTATTACCACCTAAAATATTTTTTGCAAAGATTAGTGATTATCCAGGTGGGAAAATGTGTAAATTTATGTATACATTTTTGCAACGTCAACTGCGAACTAGAAACATAAAGCATCCGGCTGGCCAGCATTTCAAGGTATGTGAAAGTCACTAAAATATTAAAAGACACTGCAGCGACGTACAAAAAACAAAATCCTCTACTACTGTTTTTTTTTGTGTGTCCATTATTTAACAGGAACTGTATCGTGTTAGTTAGGTCATTTCTCACAGTTACAGTGTTTGAATCTGACAGGACGTTAGCTTGATTATATGTTGTTATGATGGGATTCCCATAAATTATTGCAACAAGGATAAAAGCTTCCCATTTGGAGTGCAATGAATTTCAGTTTACAATACTTTGCTTATTTATAACAGTGGCTGATAAACAGCTAAACTTGATTTTAAATGACTAAATGTAAAACCTTCTAAAATGTAAAGAGATATTACTGCTAAAATCCAGTTTGTGTGGTTGGTTTTTGGTCACTGTGAGGTAGCAATGTTGTGCCAAAAAAGAATTAAATACTTTATTTTCTTTTCCCTAATGTTTAGTATTAATAATGTTTAATATTAATTAATAAATGCCCTCTGTTTTCCTGATAAAGTAGCTACCAGAGCATTTTGTTACATTTAATAGAGTTAAATGCTATTTTTAAGGGGAGGTAGTCCAATTCTTTAGAATAAACGTACCAGGATTCAGCAAAGTAGCGAAATACGTTACAAAATACATTTTAAAGCAGGTATTCAGTATAGTATAAAGTATTCTCCCCAACACTGGTTGTAGGATAGTATAATGCAGAGGATCTTCTGGGTTGTCCAACATTTTTGGATTTTACGGAGAATCTGTAATCGGATTTAAGATCGGATTTAATAAAAATGAGAGAGATTCCTTTAAGCGTTTGGAGGTTTTAATAAAAGTTGAATCAATCATACAGGAGAACAGTACAGATCACAGTGAATGCTGAATGCTGCCCCCCCCCCTGCTCAAATGAAAATAAGTATTTGTAAAGTTCAACAACCTTGCCTCTATGACTTCTGAAGACAAAACTATTCTCTCAGGGTGGGGATTTCTCAGGATGAAGGCACCTGGCTCTTTAGCTGGGAATAAGTGAATCTCGACAGATACAAAACAATGGCAATAGCTTGGGTTAAATCGTAACACAATTAAGAGAAACTCTCAAAACTAAGTAAATAAGAAGAATCAATTTTCTCAGGCAGTGAGATTTTCTCTAACCTCAATTCCCATGTGAACTCAACACCTGTTTCCTGGCCCCTCTGCTCTCAATGTTAATAATACTAACAGATGAATCATAATAATACATTTCTCCATCACAAATCCTTTATGCTTTTTTTGCCCTTCTAGAGACTGACTGCACAACACACTGGATTAAATTTGCATGATATGCCCCCTATAAAGTTTTAGTTTTCTGAGTTCCTCCAAATCACAGGCCTAACCAGCTGAAGCATCATGCTGTTTCCTCTCCTTGCAGGGCTGCTCTATCTGCACTTAACTGAAGGAAGGTTAGCCAGAAGACATTCGTCATAGAGGCCGCTTTCTCTCTCTCTCTGCTGGGTTTAATCAACCAGCCTCTCTTTCTTCCTCTCCCAGCCAAACAGCTGGGTTGTAACTTGAACTCAGGGCACCTGGACTCCATCAACAGTTCAACGATTCCCAAAGTGCAACCAGTTGCTCCCCTGCACCATGTGCCATTCACTGATAGTGCGGTCCGAGGTCAAAAGTTTGAACTAATGAGCAGAGAGTCTTCACCGACGGCACCGGCCTGCGTATTAGGAGCTACAGATCAGCTGGAGTTGTGGTTTTGGAAGCTGAATGAGCGGTTATGGTTCATACCTGTCTAATTTGGTGCAAACAGCCTCATCTGTGATTTAATGCCTAATTAGCTCTTGTCTGGGATCGGCTTGGTTTGCTCCCCCGGGGCAACGTTGGGACGGTTCGACTCGGCGGGAGGCGACGGAACTAAGCGTCGTCCTTCAGAAGGAGCTGTTGACATAACATGAGCAGAAATTATAAAAGGCTGCTGGGAAATAAAAAGCGATAAGCATGCTTTTCAGGCTGGGACAGGTCCCTGGGATCCGAAAGGTTTTTACGATAATTTTAGGATGATTTCACTTTTGGATTCCCCCCACCTCCACTCCACCCCATCTGCTTGGACACGTTTCATCTGGATGAGCTCATGGTGCCGACTGCAGGAGCAGCACAACAGAATCAAATCATTATACTTACTGAAATTCAGCTGCAGCAAAGTGAAAGGTTTTCACCTGAGAAAAACATAAAACACAGAATTGGAGAATAACATTTGTAAAATAAGGAGCAAATTACAAAACAAAAGTATGGTGCAGTTATTATTTGAGAAATATCCAGCTGAGCAGGATAATCTAAACATACTTACAAGTGTCTTAAAACAACATAATATATACGAGAAGTGAAAAATATAAACTGTTCAAACAAAGGTGTGCAAAATAACAGCAGAAATGTCAAATTGATGCTAGCAGAGATGTAAAAATGTTGGGAAAAGTGATGGATACAGAGTAGGGATCTCCAATGTAAACGGCCTAACTGTTCTGGAGGACCGAAACTGACATAATTAAAAATAAAAGCAGAAATATTTTTGCGAAGAAATGTATATAATTTGTTTTTCCTTTTCTTTATACATGCAGCTCCTTATCTCACTTTACCTTATGCATTTGTACCTCATTATGCAAATGAGGAGGGCTGCCCTTCTTGGTCCAACACCTTGTTTAGTAGGAAGTGAAGTCCTACCAGAGAAGTCTCAGACGGTTGCAGAAGAACTGAAAGCAATACAGTCAGTTTGGACTGTTTATTGGTTGGCGTAGACATTTTGAGTGAGAGGCTACTCCTGTTAGCTGCTGACACGAACAATGAAGCTGACGCCATTAGTTCTCCAGATTTTGGAGGAGGTTTATTGACGAATAGAAGCATAATAAGGCAGAAATGCACAGGTAAAGTAAAAAGAGGAGACAGGGGAATGTGAAAACAAGAAATGCATGTATAAGGAAAAGGAAAAAAAAAACAAAGATAAACATTCCCTTTGCAAAAATGCATGCATAGGGAAAAGGAAAAACAAAAAAATTGATATATTTCTGCTTTCATTTTTAAATGTAAATTTTGGTCCTCCATAATTATCAGCCGATATAGCCATTAAACTTTCAATATTGGAAATTATTGGTATATTTTTTAATAACATGACTTTTATACATTGTACATAGCATACAGGACATGATGGCACCTTCCTACGGTCAAATCTGTCTTTTTCAATGACACTCCTTCAATTCAAATACAGTACAGACCAAAAGTTTGGACACACCTTCTCATTCAGCGCGTGTTCTTTATTTTCATGACTCCATAGTAGATTCTCACTGAAGGCATCAAAACTATGAATGAACACGTATGGATTTATGTAGCACTTTTACAAAAAAGTGTGAAATAACCTCCAAAGTCAGCGGAGCTGAACCCAATGGAGATGATTTGGGGTGAGCTGAACCGCAGAGTGAAGGCGAAAGGTCCGTCAAGTACTAAGCATCTCTGGGAACTCCTTCAAGACTATTGGAAAACTATTTCGGGTGACCAGAAGCTCAAGAGAATGCTAAGCAGTAATCAAAGCAAAGGGTGGCGCATTGGAGGAATCTAAAAGTTATTTCACCCTTTTTGTTTAAGTACATACAGTAATTCCATACATCATGTGTTCATTCATAGTTTTGATGCCCTTAATTGAGATACTACAATGTAGTCATGAAAATAAAGAAAACGCATTGAATGAGAAGGCGTGTCCAAATTTTTGGTCTGTACTGTATGAGTCTTGAGATTCCTAAGATTTGTGCCTATCATAAAAAGGATACTATCATAATTGCAGACACAGAAAGTGATTATGTCAAACTACCGACATGCCTTTGAACCTATCAGTGAACAAAAACGGTCTTTTTACATCCTCAAGGGTCCAGGTAATGTCTTCCAATGAAAAAGTCCCTCCACAACAAGTCAGACATCCTCAGTCCAAAATAATCCACCGCTACAAACCTTTGTAACCTTTGAGTTCTGGCCCGTTTTTGACAGAACCGGTGTAACTGGGTCAAATTCGTAGGCCACCTTACTCAGACACACAGATTCTCTCTAGGGTTGAGATCGGGGTTTTGACCAGAGCATTGACTCTGTTGTCCTACAGCCACTCTGGCTGGACGCTAAGGGTCATTGTCCATTGGGAAGACCCATCTGGACTCGAAATCTAACTTCCTGGCTGATGTCTTCAGATGTTGCTTCAATATTTCCACACAATGTTCTTTACTCATTATGCTGTCTGCCACCATCCCTGTACTTTACAGTTGGGCTTACAAGCGTCCCAGTCTTTGTGTAACAGTGGTCATTGTGACCAAATGGACATGTGTCCAGAAATGAACCTTTCAGCGTATGTCGGTAGAGGAGACATTTCACTGTGGATGAGGACTCTCATCAGCTTCAGCATCATCTTTAAAAGGTCTTTGGTTTCTTTTCTAGGCCTAATTTGCAGACGTGGTACCAGAACCTTAAAGAAGTTACCTGTGATATGAAATGTTGTACTCGTGAGTCGATTTCGGACTGTAGGAACCTTTTGGTTACCCTGGGAAGAGGATGGTTATAAGAACTCAGTTCTGTCCGAAAGCGGCTACGGTTTCATCATCCAAAGTACTGACCTGCAGGTCCGCCTCACTGACTCTCTGAAATCTAAAACTGTCTCTGCCCTCCGGGAGCACACTAGGTGAGGTAATACCTGTAGGTCCACCTCTCCTCAGGGATAAAATCTGCTGAAAGACGGCTTTCTAAAGAGTAGGGACGGGGCGGGGAGACCACCACCGACGATCTTCGTTATAACGGGTGCACTGCTGACCTATTCTCTGAGCAGTTATGGATCAGATTGCTGTGCGGTTCTGCTCTGCTTGGAGTGTAACCCTGTGCGAATGTCCCGCCCTGTTCATCAGAATAAAGGTGTTACAGTAAGTTGTAGGAGATGCATGATGATATTCCTGACCTGCAGCTTACTGATGGTGTAAAAAAAAAAAATCTATGGTTTCACCTGATTTGTGGTGTTGGGTATAAAAGGAGCCTAAATGTACCGAGACCTGGCTTAAACTGAGAAAGATGAGCAGCAGCACCATTGCCCTGTTGGGTTTCGACCGGATCATCGTTGGAACGAAACATCGTGCAGTCGGAAAGTCAAGCTCCAAGGAAACCCAAGCATCAAACAACCAAAAGAGCAAAGATACTAAAAGGGCAAAAATGGCCGATGTTTTTTTATGTCATGGTTTTGAAATTGTTCCCAAGTAGAAGTTTGCTTGTTGAGTACATTAGCCAGGTCAAGATGTTCTCTCTAGGGTTTCTTTCAGTCCTACCCAATAGATTAGACATGAGGAAAACAAAACCAGAACGTCATGCAGCTCCTACAGTGTTGCGGACCAATTGCCATTTTTTCTATCTTCACTGTGGCGTGGTCTCAGGGATCACAATAAATGAATATTTTTCACATTTGACAATTATTTATTTTAAACAGTGACAGACGAATCTGAAGCCTTTTACGTAATTTTGACGATTAGTATTCACACTTCTAACCACTTGGTCCAAATGCACATTTGTAACATTGCGCATAGAGCACAGTTAACTAAATCATTCAGTGAAAAAAAGATTCCCATGAAAGCCTCTGAGCATCATCTCTGACCTGGACCCCCTTCCCAACACATCTCACTAACTGGGAGCTGACAATGTCGAAGAGTTACTCAGATTTTGGAGCGGTCGCTCCCAAGTGCCCGGTGTTGTACCAACCACCCCGTCTGAAGCGATAGGAAACGACTCGTTCAGAGAGTTGACATTGAAGGGTTCCAAATAGATTGAAACGAGGATAAGGCAGAATCAGTTTCTATTGTAGATTTTAACCTATTAGGACCTGGACAGAAACTCATCTCTTGGGTAATTGCTATCTCCCCATCTAGACATGAGTGTGTCCAACACAAAAGATAACAGCTGCGTCATTCAACGTCATCAGTGTAGGCAAACGTCCATGACATTTAACAAAAACGTTAATGGCTTTGCAACATTCTGGCCTCAGCTGCTCCTACTAAAAATTACTAATCACCGAAAAGAACTAATCTTGAAATAAATCTTCCACTACAGAATCTGTCCTACTTCTGATCACTTCAACTGGAAAAACGTTCCTTTATTACCAAACTTTGGCTGAAGCAGTGCCTAATTTCCGTCTTAAGGGAGGTAATGGACCGCAGATTCAGCCTGCAGGAAAACATCTAAAACCTCATGAGAATTGATCTGTCCGAGGCAAAAATCCAAAACCTCATGACAATCCCACTATTTAATTACACACAAGCAGATGGGAATTTCCGTTCCATGCAGCAAAGGAGGAAGTTGTGAGACTGAGAGTTCAGGCCACGGCAAGTGTGAACCGTTTGTTGTTTATATGTAGTTCTCTGTTTATTTTGTCACGATTTAAAATTTTCAAATTAATAAAACTACAAAGTCAGTATTGGGCATTGTGTAGCATAGTGGTTAGTGTGTGTGCCCCATCTACGGAGGCCTCAGTCCCGTCCTAGTAGACAGTTGCTGTATGTCTTCACCCCACTTCCCTCTCCCTTGTGCTATCCAATTCCAAATAATGGCCACACAACCGTACAACAAAGACGTCCAGCGTGTCCTCTGCTTGTTATTTACAGTGCCTTAGAAATGGAACGTTGTCCCACTAGAAGGTGAACCTGCACCCCAGCCTTTAATACTGCTTTCCATTGAGTATTACGGCACGAGTCATTGAGGTTTGATATGCTATCTTGTCTGTTTCCATTCGGATTTCTATTGTATGCAGCCCCATACAACTGATCTATATTGAGAAAACCTGCAGAATCAGCTGGTAGTTGGAGAACTGTACATCACCATTCTTAGTTCTCCTTCAGTTGTAGGTTCATAGGACTGTCGTACGTTTATGGCACTCAACGCAGCCCATTTACTAGGGGACAGAAAAACGTAGCTACTTGTGCCAAGCACGGATAATACTAGTGTGTCAGGTTTGAGTTTAACCCCGCCGTAAGGGTCAAGCTGAGGGTGGAAGCACTCTCCAAAATAAAGTAACCATAAAGTATTGTCTTGATTCATGCTGTAGCCCTCAGCGGAAACCAGAGTTGGTTATCAATTCAAATTTCAAGGATCAATTTAGGTCCAATTTAGAAGATTTAGATTTGATTTAAAATCGAATATGCTGGAACACATTTGGGATGACTTCTTCAGAAAGCTGTTTACGAGACACCAAAGTATGGTGTGGTTCCCCTACTTTCTTTAGCAGCTTCAGGCGATTATTAAGAGTAGCGCCTGTATTCTGATGTTGAAACCAGAGGTGGGTCATATCGTTGCAATTGAAGCCCGCAATCGCCTCAGTTATATTGAGAGAGCACGCAGAATGGGCTGATATTTGTAGCGTTTGCTTGACTTTCACCTGACTTTTCACCTGCGGACGGCTCGGATATGAGATTCTGGTGATGTCGTAGCATGTGGCTCCTGAAGTTGGCCGTATTTCAGCAATTCTTCCCCTCCGTTTGGCAGGTGAAATGGGATAATTCCATAGAGATGTAGATAAAGATAAGGTTGATTCAGTCTCCATTTGAGTTTTACATATTTATTTCCATGGTGCAGAACAAGTGGTACCCCACTCCAATATAGTGTCTGCCTGTCTGCTAATGCTGCTGCCTCCAGCTTAGACAAAATAAGAAAATGGCCACGTCCTTCTACTACATCAGTGTAGGTAAAATTTCTATTAGTCTTCAGCATTCTGGAATATTCCTCTTCTTCTCTTACTAATAATTACTAGTCACCAAAAAGAACTAATTAACAATTCAACCACAACACAGGCCATGCGAATCCCTTTGCCTCTGTTAAGCTTTTACTTCTGTTTGTCCGTTCTGAACCTGAGATCGTGGTAGACTGGAGCCTAGCGCGGAAATTTTCAAAGCTGGTGCTAGGCTAATATCACGTGTAAATGCCAAGTTGTTTATATTTCTTCACCTCTAGCGCACCTGCCTGAACGCAATGATGTGACAGTGGTTGGGTGAAAGTTAAAGAGGAAAAGTCTATCAACCTTCTATTAGTTGCTATTGCTAACCCTTTTTATCAGAATCAATTTAGAATCAGACAATTATTGTTTTACAGCTCAACACTAAATGAGGAATAAGATCAGCTGAGAACAGAGAAGTGAGGCTATAGCTCATACAAACTCACCAAAACTGGATTGCTAAAATGATGCCTGATCAAAGGAAACTTAATTTCAGCTGCAACATCCAGATTTTATGAAAGCAGCATGAAAAGCATGGATCCATCCTGCCGTGTATCCATGCTTCAGGCTGGTTTGGTATCATGGTTTGGGGGATGTTTTATTGCCTCACTTTGGGCTCCTTTGGACCAACCGAAATTTTTTGGAACACCAAAGCCTACCTGAATCGTTTTAAAGACCATCTCCGTCCCTATAGGACTGCAGTGCAACCATGTTTTGATGGATTTTTAATTTCCCAAAGCACTGATTATCTAAAAACCAGTTTCTTGCAGATCAAGGTGGGTATACTGTACCTTGATGGTCTCCACTGTCACTGGGTGTTCGTCCAACACAGCAGCAATATGTCAATATGTTACGTCAATATGGATATGGGGCAAAATCTCTGAGGTATGTTCCTGAAAACCTGTTGAGTCTGCACCGTGAAATATCAAGGTAGTTCTGAAAGGAACCCGGCATTAGCAAAGTGCACATCACACAGAGGTTTGACCGCCAAATGAACCCATAAACGTCATTGTTGTCCTTTTTGTTATATGCCGAAATAAGAAAAGAAGACACTGATTTAGATGGAACACCATGAAGAAGACAGAAAGAGGGGGAGAGGTTACATGATGCAGAGAAAGTCCAAACCTCATAAGGAAGGTATCGTATTCTGGCTGGTCCTGACAGAGACTCCACTCCAGGTTGAATGGAACCATTGTTTGGACAAGGCCTCCATGACACAGCCCATTTCATTACAGAATTACACCAGGCAGAGGCGGCGAATGGTGGCTGCCCCCCCCCCCCCCCCCCCTTTAATGCTCCTGTCAATGAGCTCCTTTCTTTCCTCCTCTGGGCTACCTGCATGAGGAGGATAGCCATGAGGGCGACACACTCTCAAAAACAAACAGGTACGCTCCATCCTGGTGGCTGCAGACAGAGGGAATCATTTTATAAAAAGACACGGGTAACTGATGTAATATCTGCCCTGAAACATGCCAAACCGTCACCATACTGTATCTTTATCTTCTTCACTCATCAGCAATCCTGACAGCTCTTTCTTACGTCTCAAGCTTTGACTCCTAACCTGAAGTAGTCAGTGGTTGGGTTCTCTCATTTCACTTCCTTCATAGAAATGCCCATGTGGTGCAATGCTTCAAAGGTGTCGCAGAAAGGGCGTGAGCAGCAGAAGAGAACCTCTACATGTGTTGATGTGGGCTAAGAAACAATTTCCAGGAAAGTAAAATGAGGACTTCTACTTGAATATCAGTTGTCAAAGAACTCCAGAGTGCTTCTTGGATCATTTGAACCATTGCCTAACCCAATCTCGGTAGATCTCTCTCCGCCCCCATCGTGTGTCTTTGGCTTCGTCTGAAAATGCTTTCAGAGGAAAGGTTGAGAGATGATGCGTTGATGAACCATGGCGGGGGGTCTCCATTTTTTCCTGAAAGCAAACAATGAAAAAGGATTTAGTGAAACATAAAACTCATGTAGCACAGTGTGGCTCTGCAGGTGTGTACGACCAGAAGTTAAAAACGTGTTAATGTCTTCACTGTCCATGATAGGTGCCAATTCCTAACGGTGTGTTCACACTGAACGCGACCAGAGAGTCAGGTTTACATGTAAAGTCAAAGGAGGAGTGAAATGAAGTGCGACTGGGGAACCTGCGTCACATCAGGAGCAGACATGCGTGGCGAAAAAGCTTTTCTGCTTGAGTGATGTGTTTGAAGTGCGACCGAAAATGCGCGCTGCATTTTACGTGGTGCATTTTGCGCATTCGCGCTTATCACGTCTGTCGCTCAAGTTGGAGAAATCAGAACTCCAGCCTCAGGTGACGGGGCGTCAGTGATGCTGTAATTAACATGAAGTCACAGCATCAGCATGACATGGAGGAAATACTGATAAACACCGTGGCTAATCACCCCGAGGTACATGACACCAGCTGTTTTCTACAAAGAGACACGAATGAAAAAGTAAACATTATAAAGAGGTTAAACTATTTAGAGAGGAAAGCTCTTAAGAGGTTTGTTAGTGACTTTTAAAAGAAGCGTTGTGGCCATAAAAGGCATTGCTCTCTCCGCCGAGAAGTGAGCCATGAACAGCTTCCTCTCCCGGACAGCCTCTCTGGAGGAGCAACAATGACCCAGGCCTGGTAATGGCTCAACCACAGCACGTCCCGCGCCGCTCACATATTGTCTTATACACTTTTACTAACCGCAGACAGATGGACAGCCCCTCAGCTTAGTAGTTGGTGTCTTGGTGGGGGGAGCTTGGACCTACACGAGACAACAGCTCCTCAAACTGGGCCAGCAGGCCAGGTTCTACGAGCCGGGGGTTATGGATCCTGCCGCCACTGCTCGACTGGGTCTGTAGCTCTCCCCCACTGCAGCAGTCCCAGCTCCGCCCAAGGCCAGGCCAAACATTTAAAGCGGTCAGCTCGGACTCCAGCGTCGACTGGGAGCTCACGGAGGGACGGGAGAAGGAGGCAATCTGCTACAGCGGTCCTGGTCAGGGTCCTCCCACTAGTTGTGTATAGGGATGGGTATCGTTAAGGATTTATCGATATTACTCCTCTTAACGATACTCCTTATCGATCCGGTACTTTATCGGTATCCTTATTGGTACTTTTTTTTTGAAAGACTAAAACAAATGAGAAAAAACACAAATAATGAACTATAATTGTTTTATTTTTATAATTGGAACAGCAAAGAATAGAAAATAGATAACTTCAAAATAAAAAGTAAGAAATTAAAAACTTAATAAAAACATTATGTAAACAAATTATGTTATATCAAAAACTAAAATTACTATGTTGTTTATTTAAATAATTTTCAGGTATTCAAATAAAAATATGAAACATAACTTCCCTATAAAACAATGCAAGAGCATAATTTTGAATGCTAAAGTGTGTAGAACAAAATAAGCCCTGAGAACATTGAGAACAACAATAGAACATCCACCCATCCATTTTCTGTACCGCTGCATCCTAATGCTGCAGCACTCAGGCAGTCAAACATCTCTCTTTGTATTTGGTGTATTTTAGCAAAGTGTTTGGTAGAATTCCTCGTGTTCTGATCTTTGCAAGCAAAGCTTTTATTGCATTTATGATGGCGTGTATTGTCGTCTTCTATATTTGTTAAACGAAGCCAAAGTTTGGATAGTTTCGTTCGCTCTGCCATCGTGTCTGTGTAACTACTGGTAAGCGGAGCCATCATCACTTCCCGCGGCATGTGTGCTTTTTAAGGAGGAGCGGGCTACCAATACGGTGTTTGGCTTGTGCTTATATCTACCGCAAAAGACGACCTTCATTTTACTGCTAAGAGCAACAATTTTAAAAGCTCATCGGTCTGGGTGCACTCTCAGAATCAGCCCTGGGGCTAATTTAATTCCGGGTTTCGGTACCCATCCCGAGTTGTGTATTTCTGCTTGACGCACGTGAAAATGGCATATATTGATGCGTGACCAGTTCTCTTTGGACACGCTAAAGGTCAGAATGTCCAGCGTCCAGAAAGGGGCGTATGCCGCTTTTTGGTCGTGTTCGGTGTGAACACACCGTAACAGCAGACCCCTGCTTTGGAGACATGGAACATCGTCTCACTGGTAGTTTAAGTCCCGGTTCACATGGCAAGATCTTTAAGCCAATTTCAAACCAGTTCTCCCCTTCCGACAATCACAAGCATGCTGCGAATATCGGTATGGCTCATTGGATAATCTTAACAAATATTCCTCTTGTGTGTTTAGATCGCTTTGTTCTGCTCGGAAGAACATCGGTACCGCCCTAATCCCAAATTTGCTATATTCAACATGTTGGAATGTCCTAAACTTGAACTGAAGAGACACTGTAACAAAGGTTGCTTTTAGATTAAATTCCTGCAGCGTTCGAAAGGTCCCCCTGTTTAAGCCAGCACATGTTCAGGCTAATCTAAAGTCTGCTAGAATGCTGAGCTGCATCACTAGAAAACCACACACCCAGTTTGAAGAAATTAAAATCAAATTAAATCCAGCTTTATTTATAAAGCACTTTTCCAGCTACAAAAGCTTCTCAAAGTGCTTTACAGGTTAAAATGACCCTACAAACCCCACCCTTCCCAAACTCAAAATAAAATCATCATCACAACTATCCGTTATCAGAGACTACCAAGGCGTGTTCCAATGTTTATGTTCTCCGTTTGTTAGCCGTTTACCTAACTGACCAAGGGTACATCAGAGGTGCCTTGATGCTTTCTCTCATTCAAAAAATTCCCTGAATACAGCGCGGTAGCAGCCAGCAGCAGCTACTTCGGGGGTAAATTTCCCTTAAATGTAAGTCAACAAATTTTAGCCCTTAGGCTTATATCTAAAATGTTTGTTACATTTTTATTACTATTTTTTATATCCAAAGTAGTAAAATATGGTTGCTTAGTTGCTTAGTAGTTGCAGCTTTGGTGGCCACCAGGTACCAATTCGTTAACACATTTTATTTAATTGACATTTACACAATTTTTAAAAAATTTAAAAGCTCATTATACATTTCCAGTTGCATGGCTGAAGTAATATTACTACGCTACAATGCTACTACGACGGGCGGGAGATAAACAGAGCACGTAAGCCGGCAGCCGTGGTCACGTAAGGTCACGTTTTCTTTGACCAAGGAAGGAGAGTGTCCTCGTAAACAAGGCGCCTCATTGAGAAACACCCTAAGACTCTGAATTGGGAAGTTATAAAAAACAGAATTTTACGAGTTAAGAATAATATTTGTTGCTCGACCAGAGTAATGTGCAGTCATTAAAAATAAAAATAAAGTGGCATTCCCTGAGTGGAACATGCAACAGAGCAGGAAACTTAAAAAATAGTTAAATAATTAAAAATATTTGAAATGTGTACCTAATGTGCATGTGTCCTTGTGCATTAAAAAAATTAAACGTAGTAGATTTAGATAAGGATGTGACTGATTCAATCTCCATTGAAGTTTTAAAGATATTTATTATGATCTGAGCCGGAACCCATCTCTCAGGTAAAATTGATCTCTCCCCGAGCTAGACAGAAGTCCCTCTCTGTAACTGCTCCAGAGACATAACAATGTCTCTCGGTGTCCTTCAGTTGATCCAGAGTAGGTAAAATGTGAATAAGTGTGTCCTACAACTTAACATAACTAATCTTGAATAGGTTTCTCATTACAGTCCTCCCTTTTTTTACATACATAGATAGTAATACATGTCCTAATGATAGTGGGATACAACAAAACAACAAAAAACCAATTATCACAGTTAATTCATATTCAGACATTTATCATGCTGACCAAAGGAATCAGCCCATATTAATCAGTAAATTGTCCCTTTAGATGGCTTTGAGACATAACTTGTTATCAGAATCGAAAACCCATCTGGGGCGATTTACTTTGTATAGGCCACTTGTGGTGTTTGTTCTTTGTTCAGCACTACGTTCATTTTGATGGGAAAAAGAAATTCCGACGACCTCCCTGCCCCTGGGACGGCCACACTTCATCTTGTCATCTGTAGAAACTCTAAAAGAAATCCAACAGAGATGTTATGTTGCCTGTGAATATTCTCATTCATCCAGGTCATGGTTATCTCAAGGAAATTTCAATCAAACGCAACTGGACTTGGTAATTACCAAGTCCAGTTGCGTTTGATTGAAATTTCCTTGAGATGTTATGTAGCCTCTTTAGCACGTCTTGATGATTGTTAAATGTCCAATCTTTGTTGAACTGTGTACTCTTCCCTTGGTCGTTGGTCTTCACCTCTGGTCTCCTTTAGCCTCCGCACTGAATGGCCCCCCGCCACTTCTGTGTTTCACCAGAAGGGAAGGATCATCAGTTCCAACAGTTAGCAGAATATAAAGTGAAAAAAAAAAACATACGTGCAAACAACAGCAGCAGTGAAATAGTGAGTTAGTTCAAATTACAACAGGGATGTACACATTAAATATGTTAGGAACAGTTTTGGTTGTGAAGTCTAACAGCTGCAGAGAGGAAGGACCTGCAAGAAATGCTCCATCATGCATCTAGGATGCAGCATTGTGTCACTGACGGAGCTCTGCCACTCAGCAACATGTTCATGCATGCGATGGGAGACAAGCAGTGGTGTTATTTTAGCCAGTGTCTCTCCCATATCCTACACTGTATCCAGGGGGCGCTCTAGAACAGAGCTGGCCTTCCTGAAGAGCTTATCCAAGCTTTTCCTCTCAGCTATGGGGAGCCCGAGTCTCCTCCCCTTCCTGTCAGCCTCTGGGCCCCCAAACCGAAAAAAATAACGAATGGAAGTCAATGGAGCGATAAAAGTTATTTTATGATCCACTTTGTCTTACTCCCTGAGTTGTACTTTGATTTGGATGATAACTAATGATGTACATTTCTACTGTGTTTGTCCAGTGATTCGGGATTTATTTGATTGTACGAATTCGCATTTAAAATGCCTACAAGTCAGAAGTCGCATGTATGACGCCATTTGGCTAACAGGAGCTAGCACTAGCTATAGCACGTAAAACCTTCACCTAGAGCTTGTAGAGCTTCTCCTCCATGCTGGCTCTCTCTCCACCGACTGCTTTATCCCCAACATAGCTGCTACTTTCCACAGGGTCAGATTTATAGAGGTTTTCTCCGTGTTTAATGCTCCTTTATTCGTCCTGGAGGCTACAACCCCTCGCTCTCCTTCTTCTTCTGCAGCTGTAGTCCGCTAAACGTTTTTACATAAAACCTAAAGTAACTGTTGCCTCCGGTCGAAAATCAGCGTTTTCGTCTGCGTCAAAATTAGTCTTTAAAATTCACGGACATCATGTGTTCGATCCACGGCGCATTTTAAACGGGATCAGAAAATAACTTTTATCGCTCCATTGACTCTTCATATTTTTTTTGCCAGTTGGACCAGCAGTAGACGGTTGTGATAACTCCAGGATATAAGTAATATTCAGGACAAATGAATACAACAGAAACATTTTATCATATATATGCCTATCCCAGATGTTGAAAGCTGTAAAATAGCATGATATAGGACCTTTTAAGTGTATGTATGATGAAAATTACTGACTTGTTTAGTCCAATCAGGGGCTGCCAAGTACTTTTTTACCCCACTGTATCTCTACATATTATCCATAACTGGAAGCTTAGATTGTTGTTATTTTAATAATGAATGCCAGAGATCTTAAAATTAAGGCCTGAAGGGCTAAATTCCTCACCGTTTTAATTGTATCTCTGCTCCAACAAAGCTGATTCAAATGGTCCAACTTCCTCCACAGCACAGCAGATACACCCAATAAAACAGATGACCAGATGTCAGTCAAAAGCTAGCACTTATGTGCAGTGGCTAATCTGATCATGCTAATGAAGCTTACGCAACATTCCATTGGCTAATCGATGTTTCAGTCATTATTATTCTGTGGCGCGATTGGTTTAAAAGATACACCTGTAAAGACATGAAAGGTAAGATGTCAGTCAAACGCTAGCGCTTACGGTTATGCATGGCGGCTAATCTGAACATGCTAGTGAAGCTATCATGAGGTTTTCAGTGGTGGATTATGTTGTATTGAGGCGATCAGGCTTGTTAAATTAAATTCACTTTATTTACATCCTGCCAATTCAAAACAGGTCACCTCCAGGCACTTTACAAGAAAAGTCATTTTAATACAACACAGGCATTCCAATCAGTTAAAAAAGTTTTCTATTTAAGGAATCCCAACAGATTGCATCAATCAATGCAATTCATTGACGAGAGGTTAGGTCCCTTTGATGCAGCAATCCAAAATCCTGAGCAAAAATGTAGCAACAGTGGAGGGGAAAAAATTTGTTGAGGACTATTTCATTGAAAGACATTACCTGGACCCTTGTAGATGTAAAAAGACAGTGAGTGATATTAGGCTACAAAGGTGAGTCGGTAGTTTGACAAAAGTACTTGCTGTTTCTGCAGTTATGATTGTATTGTTCATTGGCATACATGTTAGGAACATCAAGAGTAGTAGCTTTTCAAATATGTATAATATGTATATGTGCAATGAAGAGGTGTCCAAAAAAGAAGCAGATTTAACACGTATGTAGGCAACATTCTGCTCACGGGACATAGGAACGCTATGTACACACTGTGTTGGGGTGAATACTTTATAAATGCATTTAGTTACAGAATACTGAATACCTGCTTGAAAATGTTATTTGTAACATTTTCCGTTAACTGGCTGAATCCTGGTACTGTATTCTAAATACAGCATTTAATTCTATTAAATGTCACAAAATGCGCTGTTAGCTACTCCCGCAGGAAAACATAGGGCATATTAACACTACACATTAGGTACTGACTGGGATTAAATAAAAAAATAAAAGTATTTAATTATTTTTGGCACAACACTGCTACCTCTCAGTGACCAAAAACCAACCAAACAAACTGTTTTTTAGCAGTAATATCTCTTTACATTTAATTAGATTTTATATTTAGTCATTTAAAATGAAATTTAGCTGTTTTGCAGCCAATTAGGCTATTTGTGACTTTCTGTTATAAATATGCAAAGTATTGTAAACTGACATTCATTGCACTCCAAATGGAAAGACGTTATCCTTGTAGCCATAATTTCCGGCAATCCCGTCACAACATATAATCAAGCTAACATCATGTCAGATTTAACCACTAACTGTGATAAATGACTTAAAGTGACAGTGTATAGTATTTGCAGTACATCTTTGAAAATAGCCATTAAAATATTATGTTATAATAATTACGTAAAGCACATGAATTGCCAAATATTGGCGATATTTTAAATATGACTTTAAAAATCAGTTTTAAAATACATAGGCGCGGGTCCTCTTTTCAGGGGAAAGCCATATTAGATGACGTCTTTACTTCTACAAGAGCCCGGACGGACAAAGCGCACAGAACACGCCCGCTATTAAAACATTTACGCTTGTGTTTGATAGTCAGGAGTGTTTCAGCCATATGATATCTATGGTTTAGGGGTATTATGGGATAGTCTGCACAACGCGGAGACACACATTTCCCAAAACTTATATCTTCATCTTTCAGGTGGAAAGTGGAAAACACACAAGTATTCCGATGGTATTACGAAAGTAGCTGTATTCTGAGTACCATGTTTAAAAATAGTAACTGTAATGGAATACAGTTACTCATAACTAGTATTCTAAATACGTAACGCCGGTACATTTATTCAGTTTCTCCCCAACAGTGTGTACATGGTACATGTTATTAAAAAACTCAAAACCGATTCAGATCATTTCCAATATTACATTCTAATGCCAATTTTGGCCGATAATGACTGTATGTCGAAAATATCGGACATCCAAAAATGTTACCATAGCGAGCGGTGGCAGAGAGGATGTCCCTCATGTCGGCACAATATTTCAGAAACGTTGGTAAAGTTAGGGGCAACCACCCTGTTCATATGCCGCTCGTTTCTATTTGTTGCAATAATCCGAATATTATCTTGTGTTAAACCGGTCCGTGGCGAAAAATAGGTTGGAGTCCTGTGCTTTGATTTGTGACAGACTTTGAAGACAGTAGGAACCTGCTTGGCGGCTTGGCTTTTGTCGTGGAAAATGTTGGTTCTCAGGTGCAGACGTTTCCTTACTCACAGAAGCTCAAGTAAACTCTGAGTTTCATACCCAGCTTCTGAGGCTGCAGAAACAAAGTCTGTCCTCCCCTTTACCCGTCCCGCTGCCTTTTTACTTCTCTCTGCCGTTTGTCCCTCGCCTGTCCCATCCGTGGCCTCTGCGACCTCGCCGTGAACTCTTGTGGCTGTTATTGGAAACGTCCCTCCAATACTCCTATTAGCCATCATGCAAAGATTATGGATTGTGCTGTGTTTGGATATCCGTCTCGAGGCTCAGGTCATGATTAGTAGGAGCGGCCGCGAATCGCAGGTTTGCTTCCAGCATCGAGAGGCGAGACTCATGGAAGAAGAGCAGCAGAGGCCTGAACATGCAGAAAACCACAGAGAAACCCAAGAAGGGAGGTTTATGAAAAGAAAACAGCCACACTGATGATGATGCGCGTCATGTCAGTGGCAATTTCAAGGAAAATCGAGATGGATTATGAGAAATGTGGAGGTCAGCGGGAGAGAAGGATGGAAGTAATGATGGGAATTCTGTCAGGTCTCCATGATCCAGATCATCTGGTTCATGTCGGTTCAGCTTCGTGAGAAACATTCAGTCTCCAAATTACGCTTCACTCTAATTAAGAAAGTTTTATACTTGATGTGTGGAAATATGAATATTAAAAACCCCTGATATTACTCATATTAAATAAAAATCCAGCCATTTTAGCCGTAAACTTTTATTTCAAAGGACAAAAATCTTGCTCTAATCTAGCTGTATTATCAGAACTAACTGGCTGATCAACCATCAGTTCCTGTTGTCCAGCTGGCTGAAGCAACAGATCTGCTTAGCAAAAGGTAATATAGTTTTCTTCATAGTCCAAGACTCAAGTTTGGTTCATTAGATTTGAACGGAAACTTTATATTCTGGCCTCGCTGTGACCTTCACTGGAGTCTTGATGGTTCTCCAACAGTCATTGACCAGAACCAACGAGGAACAGGAGTCAAAGGTTGCTATCATGGCACGCTGTGGCCATTTTATCATTTTCTCGGTGAGGAATCTGCCACGGCAAACGCAGATTCCTAAGCTTTTTATTACTGTTTTATAGTTAAGCCACAAATCGGCCCGGAAGACAATCAAGAAGCACTTCGAAGGCGTTCGTAAATTCAAGGAGATTATAAACATGGTAAAATTAAGGCGTTTGGGGCAGATTAAACATTATTACAAGCTGCGTTTGTACTACCCCGAGCGCTCCCTTTCTACGGATACAGCTCATCAACTGGATGTATAAATAATACTGAATGGGTCAAACTGGCTCCAAACTTCTCATCGTTAGTGAAAAAACATAAAAATAGCTCAAAATAAGATCCAGGTTGAAAGAAAACTGAATTTCCCTTTAAGATACCGTTGATATTATCTTACGTTAACATAGGGAACATAAATAAACAGTATTTGACCCTTTCTTTCTTCTGCTAGTCGTCTGCCAAAAAGAATGGGTGATTAGGTGGCTTCTTCAGCACTGATTCAAATGAAACCATCCAGGATCCAAAAATAAGATCTCTATATCTGATTCTGCAGTTTGTGCGCTGTAAACCGACTCACCCTGGAGTCCATTTTCGGATGTCTCAGTCCAAACAACGATGCATGTAACTGAGTGTTCTCTGAAAAAAACTTTCCCTCTAAATATGTTTCCATTTTTCGTGTCCTGAAAGTCCAGCATGTGAGAAGAGAAATCCAAATAATTTGAACAACGGCCGCAGATGAGGTGAAAAATCACATGAAAGCTGCCCTAGATTTCCTTTAAACATGTAGAAATACAGCTGTTAAATGTGAGGTGGTGTTTGCAAAGCTATATAGTCAAAAGATTGTTCATAAATGTCAGAGTTTCAAACTAAATACTTAGCTAGCAAACTAAACCCGCTGGCTAAATATTTGGCTTCAAACTAAATTCAGCAGGCTAAACTTGATGGCTATATAGCTTCAAATGAAATATTTAGCTAAGAAGCTTAACTGGCAAGCAAAATATTTATTTTGAAGCCAAATACTTAGCTACTAAACTAAACTTGCTGGATAAATATTTTTATTTAAAGCTAAATATTTAGCTAGAAGGCTAAAATGTCTAGCAAGATATCTAATTTGAAGCTAGGAAGGCAAAACTGGCTAGCTAAATAGTTTTTTTGAACGTAAATACTTAGCTAGCAAACTAAACCGAAGGGCTAAATATTTAGCTTCAAACTAAATATTTAGATAAGGAGCAAAACTGGCTAGCAAAATATTTTATTTGATGCTAGGTAGCTAAACTAGCAAGCTAAATATTTAGTTTAAACTTAAATACTTAGCTAGCGAACTAAACCGGCTGGCTTAATATTTAGCTTCAAACTAAATTCAGCAGGCTAAACTCGATAGCTATATATCTATCTTCAACTAAAATATTTAGCTAAGAAGCTTAACTGGCAAGCAAAAATATTTAGTTTGAAGCCAAATACTTAGCTAGTAAACTAAACTGGCTGGATAAATATTTTTGTTTAAAGCTAAATATTTAGCTAGAAGGCTAAAATGTCTAGAAAAATATGTAATTTCAAGCTAGAAAAGCGAAACTGGCTAGCCAAATAGTTTTGTTTGAACCTAAATACTTAGCTAGGAAACTAAACCGAAGGGCTAAATAGTTAGATAAGGCGCTAAACTGGCTAGCAAAATATTTATTTTGATGCTAGGAGGCTAAACTGGCAAGCAAAAATATTTAGTTTGAAGCCAAATACTTAGCTAGTAAACTAAACTGGCTGGATAAATATTTTTGTTTAAAGCTAAATATTTAGCTAGAAGGCTAAAATGTCTAGAAAAATATCTAATTTCAAGCTAGAAAAGCGAAACTGGCTAGCTAAATAGTTTTGTTTGAAACTAAATACTTAGCTAGGAAACTAAACCGAAGGGCTAAATAGTTAGATAAGGCGCTAAACTGGCTAGCAAAATATTTATTTTGATGCTAGGAGGCTAAACCAGCAAGCTAAATAATTAGTTTGAACTTAAATACTTTGCTTGCAAACTAACTTTTTTGACAGGCTAAATATAGCAAATACAGTCAAATTTGGTAAAATAAATGAAAAAAGTGAAACATGAAAAAGGACAACATGGGCCAGAGCTACCAGATACTTTCACAGTTTTTTCCAAGTCAGAACCGATGAGCTGTAGAATCAGAGTGGACTGAGGCTGCAGGATTTTAAAAACAGATTTTGTAAAAACAATAACTCAGAAGTTTACATACAAGATGCACAAGCAGCAGGAGAAACCTTACATCTGTAGTGAATGGTTGTCACATGAATAAACAGAATTAACGCTGAGCTATCCTACAGTTGAGAAGATTTAAATTATGTTTCGATCCCCCAACAAACAGTCCTGATCAGATTACCCAGGATTCACCTGTTCAAGATTAAAATCGGGCACAGAACCAAGACCATTGTTTCCCTAACGTTCCACACTCCTTTCTGCATTCCTGGTTACCAGGGTGGAGCTCTGAAGCTGCCGCAAATTAACTCCCGAGCGTTCCTGTTGGAAACTGCTAATCAGGTGGCTAAGGCAGTGTTTGATAGGATTTCACCGGGCTTGGATGAAGGTATGGTCCAAATTATAGCCGTAAATCTCTGAAAATGCTATTCCACTCAGAGAAGCCTGGCTGTTAGGCTGCGGGGGAGCTTTCGGAGCCACTCCAGGCAGTTCAGATTGCACAATTTGTCTTTGTAGCCGGAGAGCTGGCACGGCACTCAGCTTCAGGATGTCATGACCGGACCAACTTAGCACGCAGCATAAGTGCTTATTCCGCATTGTGTACTCATTCCTGACACAGGGGAGCCTGGCGTGGCTCGCCTCCCAGCCATCCGACTCCAGCTTTTTCTCACCACAATAGTTTGTAAGGAACCTGGTGAATTTCCACAAACCTCGGCATGAACCCGACCACTTCACCATGAGAGGTTCCCCGTTTTTCGGAGAGGCAGGAGTCTGATTAGCAGTGGGGGGAGAAAGAAAGAAAGAAAGGAAGACGGGAAAATGGAAACCAGCGCTGGCACCTCCAGCAAGTTTATTTCAGGCCGTGACAGTGAGCCCTCGAAAACAGGATGGCATCTAAAGCTGGGTCCACGGATGGGCGGAGGAAGCACAAAAGGGGTCGTGACAGGCAGACGTGGCATTTCAAAGCTCCCTCGCTTCTTCTCTCCAGTCTGGAAGATAAAGGAAGGAAAAAAATCGGATTATTTTGCGCCCCGGATCTCTGAACCCAGCGGGACAGAGTGAAGACGGTGCCTGGGAACAATTTGTCCAGCCATTATTCCAATCCATTATGGATGAAAAATGCAGGCCACGCTAAGAGGCTGACGTTGTATCACCGAGATGAAAAGAGGATTATCATCTGAATCTCTACCTGCTGATGTTTCACAGAGGAGCACTTTGAGCTCCATCCAGGGTTCACCTGTTTTGATCTGACCACACAGTGTTACCTGCAGGAAACGTCCACAGTCCCACAAATTTGGAGTAGATGTACTATTGACCCACCGAAGGAACCTTTTTTGTACACATTTTGTCAAAACATTGTTGTCTAAATTATATTTGCTAAATGTTTAGTTTAAAAGCTGGTTTATTAAGTTGTTTATTTGAAGTCTATTTGACTTATGCAAAAAGCCTCAATCTCCTCATTTAGAGACAGAGATAAACGCAGGGAGACAGAGATAAACGCAGAGACAGAGATAAACAGAGAGACAGAGATAAACATAGAGAGACAGAGATAAACGCAGAGAGACAGAGATAAAGATAGAGAGACAGAGATAAACGCAGAGAGACATAGATAAAGATAGAGAGACAGAGATAAACGCAGAGAGACAGAGATAAACGCTGAGAGACATAGATAAAGATAGAGAGACAGAGATAAACGCAAAGAGACAGAGATAAAGATAGAGAGACATAGATAAAGATAGAGAGACAGAGATAAACGCAGAGAGACAGAGATAAACGCAGAG
Organism: Apricaphanius iberus; assembly: GCA_028564705.1. NCBI lineage: Eukaryota > Metazoa > Chordata > Actinopteri > Cyprinodontiformes > Aphaniidae > Apricaphanius > Apricaphanius iberus. The sequence goes on from JAPXFQ010002775.1 coordinate 36,697, forward strand.
AGACAGAGATAAACGCAGAGAGACAGAGATAAACGCAGAGAGACAGAGATAAACGCAGAGAGACATAGATAAAGATAGAGAGACAGAGAAGAGAGATAAACGCAGAGAGACAGAGATAAAAGAACAAATAACGCAGAGAGACAGAGATAAACGCAGAGAGACATAGATAAAGAAGAGAGAAGAGATAAACGCAGAGAGACATAGATAAAGATAGAGAGACAGAGATAAACACAGAGAGACAGAGATAAACGCAGAGAGACAGAGATAAACGCAGAGAGACAGAGATAAACGCACAGAGACAGAGATAAACGCAGAGAGACAGAGATTAACACAGAGACAGAGATAAACACAGAGAGACAGAGATAAACATAGAGAGACAGAGATAAACGCAGAGAGACAGAGATAAACGCAGAGAGACAGAGATAAACGCAGAGAGACAGAGATAAACGCAGAGAGACAGAGATGAACGCACAGAGACAGAGATAAACGCAGAGAGACAGAGATAAACGCAGAGAGACAGAGATAAACGCAGAGACAGAGATAAACGCAAAGAGACATAGATAAAGATAGACAGACAGAGATAAACACAGAGAGACAGAGATAAACATAGAGAGACAGAGATAAACGCTGAGAGACATAGATAAAGATAGAGAGACAGAGATAAACGCAGAGAGACAGAGATAAACGCAGAGAGACAGAGATAAAATAGAGAGACAGAGATAAACGCAAGAGACAGAATAAACCAGAGAGACAGAGATAAACGCAGAGAGACAGAGATTAACGCAGAGAAAGAGATAAACACAGAGAGACAGAGATAAACATAGAGAGACAGAGATAAACGCAGAGAGACATAGATAAAAGCAGAGAGACAGAGATAAACGCTGAGAGACATAGATAAAGATAGAGAGACAGAGATAAACACAGAGAGACAGAGATAAACGCAGAGAGACATAGATAAACGCAGAGAAAGAGATAAACACAGAGAGACAGAGATAAACACAGAGAGACAGAGATAAACGCAGAGAGACATAGATAAAAGCAGAGAGACAGAGATAAACGCAGAGAGACAGAGATTAACGCAGAGACAGAGATAAACACAGAGAGACAGAGATAAACATAGAGAGACAGAGATAAACGCAGAGAGACAGAGATAAACATAGAGAGACAGAGATAAACGCAGAGAGACATAGATAAAGATAGAGAGACAGAGATAAACACAGAGAGACAGAGATAAACGCAGAGAGACAGAGATAAACGCAGAGAGACAGAGATAAACGCAGAGAGACAGAGATAAACACAGAGAGACAGAGATAAACGCAGAGAGACAGAGATTAACGCAGAGACAGAGATAAACGCAAAGAGACAGAGATAAACGCAGAGAGACAGAGATAAACGCAGAGAGACATAGATAAAGATAGAGAGACAGAGATAAACGCAGAGAGACAGAGATTAACGCAGAGAAAGAGATAAACGCAAAGAGACAGAGATAAACGCTGAGAGACAGAGATTAACGCAGAGACAGAGATAAACACAGAGAGACAGAGATAAACGCAGAGAGACAGAGATAAACATAGAGAGACAGAGATAAACGCAGAGAGACAGAGATAAACGCAGAGAGACAGAGATAAACGCTGAGAGACATAGATAAAGATAGAGAGACAGAGATAAACACAGAGAGACAGAGATAAACGCTGAGAGACATAGATAAAGATAGAGAGACAGAGATAAACACAGAGAGACAGAGATAAACGCTGAGAGACATAGATAAAGATAGAGAGACAGAGATAAACGCAGAGAGACAGAGATAAACGCTGAGAGACAGAGATAAACATAGAGAGACAGAGATAAACGCAGAGACAGAGATAAACGCAGAGAGACAGAGATAAAGATAGAGAGACAGAGATAAACGCAGAGAGACATAGATAAAGATAGAGAGACAGAGATAAACACAGAGAGACAGAGATAAACGCAGAGAGACATAGATAAACGCAGAGAGACAGAGATAAACGCACAGAGACAGAGATAAACGCAGAGAGACAGAGATAAACGCAGAGACAGAGATAAACGCAAAGAGACAGAGATAAACGCTGAGAGACATAGATAAAGATAGACAGACAGAGATAAACACAGAGACAGAGATAAACGCAGAGAGACATAGATAAACATAGAGAGACAGAGATAAACGCAGAGAGACAGAGATAAAAGCAGAGAGACAGAGATAAATGCAGAGAGACAGAGATAAACGCAGAGAGACAGAGATAAAAGCAGAGAGACAGAGATTAACGCAGAGACAGAGATAAACGCAGAGAGACAGAGATAAAAGCAGAGAGACAGAGATAAACAGAGAGACAGAGATAAACGCAAAGAGACAGAGATAAAAGCAGAGAGACAGAGATAAAAGCAGAGAGACAGAGATAAATGCAGAGAGACAGAGATAAACGCAGAGAGACAGAGATAAAAGCAGAGAGACAGAGATTAACGCAGAGACAGAGATAAACGCAGAGAGACAGAGATAAAAGCAGAGAGACAGAGATAAATGCAGAGAGACAGAGATAAACGCAAAGAGACAGAGATAAAAGCAGAGAGACAGAGATTAACGCAGAGAGAGATAAACGCAAAGAGACATAGATTAACGCAAAGAGACATAGATAAAGATAGAGAGACAGAGATAAACACAGAGAGACAGAGATCAACGCAGAGAGACAGAGATAAACATAGAGAGACAGAGATAAACACAGAGAGAAAGAGATAAAAGCAGAGAGACAGAGATAAACATAGAGAGACAGAGATAAACACAGAGAGAAAGAGATAAACGCAGAGACAGAGATAAACGCAGAGACAGAGATAAACGCAAAGAGACAGCGATAAACGCAAAGAGACAGAGATTAACGCAGAGACAGAGATTAACGCAGAGACAGAGATAAACGCAGAGACAGAGATAAACGCAGAGAGACAGAGATTAACGCAGAGAGACAGAGATAAAAGCAGAGAGACAGAGATAAAGATAGAGAGACAGAGATAAACGGAGAGAGACAGACATAAACACAAAGAGACAGAGATGAACGCAGAGAAAGAGATAAACATAGAGAGACAGAGATAAACACAGAGAGACAGAGATAAAAGCAGAGAGACATAGATAAAGATAGAGAGACAGAGATAAACGCAGAGAGACAGAGATAAACGCAGAGAGACAGAGATAAACGCAGAGACAGAGATAAACGCAGAGACAGAGATAAACGCAGAGAGACAGAGATAAACGCAGAGACAGAGATAAACTCAGAGAGACAGAGATAACGCAGAGAGACAGAGATTAACGCAGAGACAGAGATTAACGCAGAGACAGAGATAAACGCAGAGACAGAGATAAACGCTGAGAGACAGAGATAAACGCAGAGAGACAGAGATGAACGCAAAGAGACAGAGATAAACGCAAAGAGACAGAGATAAACGCAGAGAGACAGAGATAAACGCAGAGAGACAGAGATAAACGCAGAGACAGAGATAAACGCAGAGACAGAGATAAACGCAGAGACAGAGATAAACGCAGAGAGACAGAGATAAACGCAGAGAGACAGAGATAAACGCAAAGAGACAGAGATAAACGCAAAGAGACAGAGATAAACGCAAAGAGACAGAGATAAACGCAGAGAGACAGAGATAAACGCAGAGACAGAGATAAACGCAAAGAGACAGAGATAAACATAGACGACAGAGATAAACGCAGAGACAGAGACAAACGGAGAGAGACAGAGATAAACGCAAAGAGACAGAGATAAACGCAAAGAGACAGAGATAAACGCAAAGAGACAGAGATAAACGGAAAGAGACAGAGATAAACACAAAGAGACAGAGATGAACGCAGAGAGACAGAGATAAACGCAGAGAGACAGAGATAAACGCAAAGAGACAGAGACAAACGGAGAGAGACAGAGATAAACACAAAGAGACAGAGATGAACGCAGAGAGACATAGATAAACATAGAGAGACAGAGATAAACGCAGAGACAGAGATAAACGCAAAGAGACAGAGATAAACATAGAGAGACATAGATAAACATAGAGAGACAGAGATAAACGCAGAGACAGAGATAAACGCAAAGAGACAGAGATAAACGCAAAGAGACAGAGATAAACGCAAAGAGACAGAGATGAACGCAAAGAGACAGAGATTAACGCAGAGAGACATAGATAAACACAGAGAGACAGAGATAAACGCAGAGACAGAGATAAACGCAAAGAGACAGAGATAAACATAGGACGACAGAGATAAACGCAGAGACAGAGACAAACGGAGAGAGACAGAGATAAACGCAAAGAGACAGACATAATCACAAAGAGACAGAGATGAACGCAAAGAGACAGAGATAAACGCAAAGAGACAGACATAAACACAAAGAGACAGAGATGAACGCAGAGAGACAGAGATAAACGCAGAGAGACAGAGATAAACGCAAAGAGACAGAGACAAACGGAGAGAGACAGAGATAAACATAGAGAGACAGAGATAAACGCTGAGAGACATAGATAAACATAGAGAGACAGAGATAAACGCAGAGAGACAGAGATAAACACAAAGAGACAGAGATGAACGCAGAGAGACATAGATAAACATAGAGAGACAGAGATAAACGCTGAGAGACATAGATAAACATAGAGAGACAGAGATAAACGCAGAGACAGAGATAAACGCAAAGAGACAGAGATAAACATAGAGAGACAGAGATAAACGCTGAGAGACATAGATAAACATAGAGAGACAGAGATAAACGCAGAGACAGAGATAAACGCAAAGAGACAGAGATAAACATAGAGAGACAGAGATAAACATAGAGAGACAGAGATAAACGCTGAGAGACAGAGATAAACGCAAAGAGACAGAGATAAACGCAGAGAGACAGAGATAAACGCAGAATGTAGAGATTTGCGTCGTGAAACAGCTTTTCTGCCTGATTTACGCGACCAAATAGTGCGGCTGATGCTTTTCAGGCGCGTTCCAAAATAAGCACTGCATTTGATGTCTGCCGCAGAAATCGGAGAAATCTCAACTACAGCTTCAATTCGCGCCGTAACAACCAATCAGCCGAGGGGTGTCACTGAATGGAGTCAGCATCAGCATGACATGTAAACTGATAAACACCGTGGCTAGTCACCCAGAGCTACATGACACCAGCTGTTTTCTTTACAGAGACAGGAATAATAAAAAACAAACATTATAAAGAGGTTAAACTATTTAGACAGGAATGCCGCTGCTTGACTTGGTCTACCCCTGCAGCAGCCGACATTTAGGGTCGGGGGAAGGACGGAGGGAAGGAGGAGGGCAGCGGAGCGGTCCCGGTCAGGATCCTTCCACATTTCTGGTTCACGCGAGTGAAAATGGCGTATTTTAACGCGCGGCGAGTTTGCTTTGGACACACTTCAAGGTGCGAATGTGCAAACGACCAGCAGGGGGCGTGTCACGCTTTTTGGTGCCGTCTATCGCGTTCGGTGTGAACGCACAGAAAGAAAGACATAAACACAGAGTAACGAGGTTAGAACTGAATAGAATAATCGTTTGTTGTCCCACACAGGGGAAATCCAGTTATAACAGCAGCAAAGGGACATATAATAAAAGCACTGGCCTACACATATCCTTAATATAAAACCCGAACTCAAATATTAAAAACAATATGTACATTAAGAACAAAAATTACAAACAACAGAACACTATATAGTTTTAAAAGTAAAGTGCCAAACTCTGATTACGATACGCAACTGATTGGGATAATTAAAAAAGCATTTAAAAATAGCTGTGCTAACAAAGAGAGACAGGGTTAAAAAGATTGAGGCAGAGTCAAATAAAGAGACGGTTTAAGAGCAAAGTCTTATTAGAGAAAGGCACGTATTAGCTAGAGCAATGCCAACAAACGCAGCGATGTCAAACAGACAGCACATCTTCCCTTTCTCTGTTTACAGCCTTTGAATGTACGTCTCATCTTTTCTAACTGAGCAAAATATCTTTTATCCAGCGCGCGTGGATGGGTGTGGATGATTCCCTTCATTTTAATCCGTATTTGTCTGCGGGCTACAAGCGTACAGAGAGCAAATAAACCAGATTGTGTTATAGAACGGTTTGCATTGTTAGATACCACTCCAAATATACACTCACCTGAAGGATTAGTAGGAACTCCTTCAGCACTGCCTTAATTCTACGTGGCATTGATTCAACAAGCTGCTGAAAGCATCTTTAGAAATGTTGGCCCATATTGATAGGATAGCATCTTACAGCTGATGGAGATTTATGGGATGCACATCCAGGGCACGAAGCTCCCGTTCCACCACATCCCAAAGGTGCTCTATCGGGTTGAGATCTGGTGACTGTTGGGGCCGTTGTAGTACAGAGAACTCATAGTCATGTTCAAGAAACCAGTTAGAAATGATTGGATCTTCATGACATGGTGCATTTATCCTGCTGGAAGCAGCCATCAGAGGATGGGTTCATGGTGGTCATGAAGGGATGGAGACGGTCAGAAACAATGTTCAGGTAGCCCGTGGCATTTAGACGATGCCCAATCGGCACTAAGGGGCCTAAAGTGTGCCAAGAAAACATCCCCCACACCATGACACCACCACCACCAGTCTGCCCAGTGGTAACAAGGCATGATGGATCCATGTTCTCATTCTTTTTACGCCAAATTCTGAATGTCTCAACAGAAATCGAGACTCATCAGAACAGACAACATTTTTCCAGTCTTCAGCTGTGAAATTTTGTCGACCTGGTGCAAATTGTAGCATGTTTTTCCTATTGGTACTGGAGATGAGTGGTACCCGGTGGGGTCTTCTGCTGTTGTAGCCCATCCGCCTAAAGGTTGTGGCTTCATAAATCCTTTCCTGCATTCCTCGGTTGTAACGAGTGGTTATTTCAGTCAAAGTTGCTCTTCTATCAGCTTGAATCAGTCGGCCCATTCTCCTCTGACCTCTAGCATCAACGAGTCGTTTTCGCCCACAGGACTGCCGCATACTGGATGTTTTTCCCTTTTCACACAATTCTTTGAAAAAAGAAATGTTTGTGCGTGAAAATCCCAGTAACTGAGCAGATTGTGAAATACTCAGACCGGCCCGTCTGGAACCAACAACCATGCCACGCTAAGAATTGCTTAAATGACCTTTCTTTCCGGTTCTAATATTCAGTTTGGAGTTCAGGAGATTGTCTTGACCAGGACCACGCCCCTACTGCCATGTGATTGGCTGATTAGATAATTGCATTAAGGAGAAATTGAACAAGTGTTCCTAATAATCCTTTAGGTGAGTGTAGCTACGAAGGGACATGGTGCTATTGGACAGAGTATCACAAATGTCTCTCAGAAAAACGTTCCAATCTAGAACATGTCCAGAGCATCAGGGAGGCGGGTTCGCGGCGACATCTATCACATGTGGGATCGTAGTTATGCTTAATTTTACCCAAACGAACTTTTGACCAATGAAGAACGGTGAACAATTTTGAACTGTATGATCACATGTTTAAGAAAGATACATGGGAATATCCTATCAATGATTTTACACCAGATTTCATCATCCGTCTTTTCACACAGGTCCGCTTCCCACCTTTCTTTAAGTAGCTGCAGTGTGGTCAGCTTGTAATTACTTATCGTCTTATGAGCGAAGAGTTTTAAACACCTGGAATCCACTTCTATTTGGTGGAACTTGATGAGGAAAGTTAGGAATTCCTCTGAACAATTTCCAGATGCTTGAAGGTGCCGCGTTCAGCTGTTCAAACAAGCATAGGCATGATGGGAAACGTCCAACCATCATAACGCTCAGGAGGGAGACGTTTTCTGCATCCAAAATGTGCAAACTGGAAGCCAGAACAAAAGCCAAAGACGCTGTGAAGATGTTGCTGAAACCGTTGAGACAGAAGTGAATTAGGGCGCGATAGAAGAGGCTCCAGACAAGGGTCCCGTTTCGGCCTGATCCAGAGACATGATGGACATATTCTCTCATAATGAGGACGGCTCTACAGTGGCTGGAAGCGTGTGGCTCATATCGGACCACATTATGAGGCATTGTGTTTATTAGGTGTTTGAGAGTGTTGGCCCGTTTCAGGGGAACATTAATCTTCTGGTCTCGTGCCCTCTGAAGTAACCTTAGAGTGGGTATCTGTGTGTTCTTTGGATTAGGTGAAACATTTAGCCTGGAAGCAGCTTGTTTTACGTGTCTTTTCTACTCACTTTTATTCCTTCTCCTCTCCAGGACACCCTCGGAGTTCAATATCTAGCTCTGCCAATCAGGAGATGGCTCGCTTTACCTAAAACAATCCCGTTTGCCAGTTCCTTTCGGGAGCCTGAGCTTGTTTGAAGGGGGAGGACGGAGGGCTCGCTGTTTGAGTCTGAGACATAAATAAAATGTAATTTATTCATTTGCACTGCAGGCCAGAGTGCCACAAATCATGATCATGCAAAAATCAAACGATTACTTTAGCTTTTGGCTTCAGGGAGACTTCTGAAAACACACACGAACAAATCCCCTCAGATCCTCCGAGCAGCTCTGCTGCTTCCAAGGAAAATCCTGTGAAGGGTTTCCAACTCAAAGCGCCTCCAAATTACTTTCTTCATAGCTCTCTTTGAGAAATAAACTTCATTAAAGCTCCTAATGGGCCACTGAAACCCGGTTTTCGGAGATGTCTGCTGCAGTCAGCGTCGACTCGGGTTCGGCCTGGAGGTTGTTTAGAAAACCTCTGAAATGATTCCCGTCAGCCTCTTTGGATTCGTCATCCAGACTTTCGGTCATACGTGGGAAACGGAACCATGAAATCCAATTATTATTCTTTTTTTAAACGGAAGAAGTAGTCCCAGCAGAATAGTTTGGCACAATCAATCCTGTTGTAATTAATCAGAATATTCTGTCTGGTCAGCTCACACACTGGAATAAAACTTTGCCTATGAAACCATGACGCGTTGCAGCTTGGATAAATCGCACACCGGGGACTTCTTGTCAAGACGGTTCTATCGGGTCGAAATCTGGGAAGTGTGGCAATCCAGGTCTGGTCAAAACTCTGTAGAACCGGTATTTGGGCCACAGGTATTTGGGCCACAATACAACTATAACATCAGCTGAGCATCACTGAATAGGGATGCAACGATGTATTTTTTCCCCAAACCGATACCATACCGATATTTGGATCGGAGTATATGCTGATAGCGAGTTAAAATGCTAATACTTCTAACGCGCAGAAAATGCAATGAATTGGAAGATGTGTTTCAGTGGGGAGCCTAAGCCCCGCCCTTCTACTTCCTGTCCATGGGTTCCCTAATTCCCAAATAAAAAGATAAAAGTTATTTTCTGATCCAGTTTGAAATGCACCGTGGATCGAATATATAATGTCCGTGAATTTTAAAGACGAATTTTGATGCATAGAAATCCCTGATTTTCGACCGGAGGTAAAAGTTACTTTAGGTTTTGTGTGTGAAAACGTTTAGCAGACTACAACTGCAGAAGAAGAAGGAGAGCGAGGGTCGTGGCCTCCAGGACGAAGAAAGGAGCATTAAAACGGAGAAAACCTCTATAAATCTGACCGTGTGGAAAGTAGCAGCTATGTCGGGGATAAAGCAGTCGGTGGAGGGAGAGCCAGCATGGAGGAGAAGCTCTACAAGCTCTAGGTGAAGGTTTTACGTGCTATAGCTAGTGCTAGCTCCTGTTAGCCAAATGGCGTCATATATGCGACTTCTGATTTGTGCGCATTTTAAATGCGAATTTTTACAATCAAATAAATCCCAAATCACTGGACAAACACATTCGAAACGTACATTGTTAGTTATGTGAGATTCAGAACGTAAGACAAAGCGGACCAGAAAATAACATTTAACGCTTCATTGAATTCCATTTATTATTTTTTCGGTTTGGGGACCCATAAGGGCCGACAGGAAGGGGAGGAGACTTAGGCTCCCCTTTGGCGTTACCATGGTGTTCCGCCAACCTGTAGGCTACGTATTTTGCGATGCAAGTATGCAATTTAACATCTGCGTATGCTGATTTTACGCTGGTACGACTCGCCCCTCTAAACTACGGAAAAAGCTGCGTAGATGCGAGCTCTGTGCTAAATGTGCGGTACTGATGCCTGATAACACGATCCAGTCATCGTAGAAAACTGGGGACTAACATAACCTCTCTGCCCCCGTCCTCCATACTTCGTCCTACCGTCTTCCTTCCTCCATCCTCCATTCATCACTGGCTGCAGCACCAGACCCTAAAAGGTTAACTCCATTTGTGTGTCACAAACCTGCAAGTTTCTGGTAAATGTCTAACTCTACTTTCTCTGTGGAAGCATTTGAGCTTCAGTCTAAGTGAAAATGAAAAAGAAAACTTAGGGATTTGCAAGAGTTTTTGTTTTCTTTGCAAACCCATCAGGGTCCATGTCTAAGTATAAGGGGCCATTGTAGACAAAAGAAAAATATTTTCGAGTAAAAATCTGCTTAAAAAACTCTGAAATTCTGCAATTCAAGTCAAATACATTCCCGAAAAAAAGGTAGAAAATTTTCTGTCACAAAAGTCGTAAGATTACAAGTTAAAAGACAGAAATTTTAGATCAATTAAAATTCTCTGATGTACAAATGTAGAACATTTGTGGGGGGAAACAATTCCTATCTACAATAACATTTTTCTAACATTGTAAAGTCATAAAATTGTACAAAAAAGAATTTATGCCTTTAATGATAGAAATTTCTTAGTTTTTTTCTTGCAAATTTTCTACTTTTCTACATCAGAGAATTGCTTTTTTTTCCCTAGAACATATCTGAAATTGATCAGAAAAATTTCTGTCTTTTACCTCATAATCTTACGACTTTTTTGACAGGGAGTTTCTGACTATTTTTTCTTGAAAATATTTGCAACTAACCTCATAAATTCATATTTTCACTCGTAACTTGACTACCTTTCCAGGAATTTCCTACTTTTTTCTAGAAAATATGTGACTTTAATCTTATAATTTCTGATTTTCTTTGGGGGGGGGATTATTAAATACTTAAAAACAAAAACAATATTGCGTTTTACAAAAAAACGTCACTCTTTTAATGATATACACATTAAAAATTTTTTTTAATTACTTTAATTCTGAAATAATAAAACGCAGTTAACTTGTGGCTATCAGCTTGTATAAGCACACATATAATCAAAGCAAGTGGAACTTTTTAGTTTTACTGCTCAATATTTAAATGCCCAGTGGAGATATTTTAGCGTTAGATCAAATCGTAAAAAAATATCTGTCACTTAACTAGTCAAAGTACGAGCTATGTATGTTTGTGCTGCAGACTGTGATGCCATGCGGAGGCCAAAGAATAAATAAATCGAAGATTGTGGCCATTACAGTACAAAATGTCTGTTTTTCTTTATTTGAAGTACTGTAATAAAAAATATTGGAGTTCGAAGTAGAAAGTTTTCGGCTCCCATTTACCTTCATGGGTACGTTATCAACCCTCAGTATTTTGCAGAGCCGTTATGCCGTATCTTATGATACTTTCCAGGAGCGCTTGATATTACAGGAACATCTTTTTCTGATTCATCCCGAATGTGCGAAGCCTTCGTAGGAAAAAAAGTCTTTGTTGCAGCCGGGAACAGAAATAATCAATGTGAGCATTCCGGTCCAAAACAGGATCCGTTACGACACCCAGGTATTTGTATGTAAACGTGAAGTAGGTGAGTCTCTTACTGCCGTCCGATCCACCATCATCTCCTTAGTCTTTTTAGTCTTTATGACTAACACTCTAAACCCAGATTTTATTTCTTGCTAAACTTTTGAGTGATCATTACTTACACTGTTATGTTTTGTAAAAACCGCCTATCGTTACTAAGCAGCATTAGTTTATCGTTAACTATTGAGCTGAAATAGGAATTGCACTAATCATGTTTAGTTGAGGTATGTTTAGTTCTATAATGATGGGGAGGGGCGTAATCAAAAAACGTTCCCGTTCACGTCACAATCCACCAATCAGGAGAGGGGAAAATCTTACGGTGCATTCAGACCGCAGGCTTTGTCAGCGTCAGCAACGTCAAGATGACATGTTGAAGCCTAGTTTATGCTTCTCCGACCACAAATTTGCACACAGATGCAGACGTATTGACGGAGACGTTTTCTGTTTATAATACTCCGCTCTTCCACTCCATTCTCTATTGTTTTGCTCGACCAGGACAGCAGGGGGCGCTCAGTTTTCATTGCGTCTCTTTACTATCACACAGCGCCGCTTCTGTTTTTCATCTAGGCTTCCTTAAGGAGCAATGAACGACAGAAAGTACGTTTTGATTAAGCTGTAAAGCTTTTTACTAGAAGTGCAGCTAACAGAATACTCTAGAAACACATGGAAACAAACACAGCAGCCGTTTTTTGTTGTTATCCTTCACCTCCTTGTGTTCAAAATCGGAAAAGGAACAGATTCGATAAATTATCCTTTCAGTATAAAGCATCTAGGTGCCAAACGCTGCATTAACTATTTATCACAGCGACTATAGAGCCCCGTTCTTGCGATGCCATCTCTGGCTGTTGCTGAAACTGACCAATCAGATGCATACGCTCCACTGACACAGATAGTTAAAATTTGGGCCTCTACTCCGTCCGTCCTTGCGTAGGTAACGGAGAGCCCTTGCGTTGACGGATAATGGCGTTGCATTCCGTCTCCGTCCAAACGCAGAAGCATAAATTCGGCTTGAGTCTACGGGTGAGGCCGTTGGAGGAACGTCTCAGTCTCTGCGGCGCTTTGTGAGCTTTGGCTATGTCAACTTTTCTAGCTTTTTCTGCGTTTCAAGCTTCAAAGCTCATAGCACTAGCAACGCAGAAGTTCAGCTACTTTAACTGTTGACGGTCAGCACAGCAACCAATCAGAGTGTCTCACTGTAGTAACGCTGCCTAGCCAAACATGATCTGCGAGTGTTTAAAACATCCAGCAGAGAAAGGCCCGCCTACGAGCTTTGCTAGCTTCAGCTTAAAAATGTATTCTCCGTGTATATGCGTCGAACTAGTCGCTTTAGGAGCGTTTCCTGATGCGGACAAAGCTTGTGGTCTGAACGCAGCATTACAGACTCAAATTAAACATCAGTTTAATATTTCGGACAAAACTAAAACACAAAACGCTTACTCTTGGTAGAGTTAGAAAGCCCATATTGTTCTAAGTTTTTAAGTTGCAGTATTATTATTGTTGTTTTCACTATAAACTGAAATATCCTATGCTACTGAACTCAGCATAGACTTCGGACGCTATTTGAATGCAGCTCACGTCTCTCTTTTTTTCCCTCTTCCTCGCTGCAGGAGCTAAAGATGAGTTTTTCGCTTTTTATTTCGGTTTGTCGTTGCGTGTAAATGCCAGAAGGTGAGTTTCTTTTCTACTGATTATATATATATATATATATATATATATATATATATATATATATATATATATATATATATAGTACGGTTAAGCATTTTTGTTGAAGTTTACCCACAAAAGAACTGTGTTTAATCTGCTATGCTGATGTGTGGTCCTTGTTTGCACCGCTACACTGGTCTGAATTATTGCGCAATCACCAACAAAGGTAACTAGGAGGTACTTTCGTAAAAACATATCCGATCTCCGATAACTGAGAAATATGAAAATATCAGCCCGACATCACTAGTTCTAATATTATCAGAAAGGTTTAACCCACTCTCATCAAAAAAAAACTCGTTTTGTGTTAAATGTCTTATTTTTTAATGGTATCCGACAGTTTTTTTTTTCTTTGGCTCATTTGGGAAAAAGTCACAGCACTTTTGATTCATAAATTTGTAGTTAATCTACGATTACACTTTGAAAACAAATATTTTATGAGAAAACAACCAGTTATTTACGTCCTGTTGTCTTTTTTGCCCTTTTCGGAAAAAAAACCCAGTAACTTCTACTCGAGTACATTTTTAGACAAGTAATCTTGTACTTGAGTTAAATTTCATCACAGTGGTAGTATTTTTACTTGAGTGGGATATTTTCGTACTCTCTCCAGCTCTGATTCTCAGTTATGTTCAGGTCTGAACTTTGACTAGGCCATTTTAACACATGAATCTGCTTGGATTTTGTTTGGAGTGGTTATCCTGCTGGACACTTCCATAAGACGGAAAAAGGCCAAAGCCTCCATGAAAGCTGCAAGAACCGCTGCAGCCTTTCTATTTAAGGAAAGCGGCTGTGAGCCTGATGGCCATCAGGTCATCCAGAGGTAGTGTTTCTCGTTCCTGATGGTTTCTTTCCTTATGTGCTGCCAGGTCAACCCAGAGCGCTGTATTTATTGTAAATTGCAATAATTATTTGTTTTTATTAGCAGAAGTCGTTCCATCACGTTTCGGGGCTCTGCGTTAGCTCACGAGGGCCAATGAAACCAATCACATTCCTCCATGTGTTCATCACTTCCTATCCGCTCCGTTCACACGCAGGAAATAGCCTCTGATTCACCGCAGGGCAGCCAGGTTGCTGTTTACGCTTTGCCCTCCTGGAATATGGTAGCCTTCCCATAATCTTAACAAGAGACGCCAAGCGACGAAGCCTGGAAGCTCTGAGGGAAACATGTTCAAGTAAAACCTCTGTTTTTATACCCCAGCAACTAAAAATAGATCTGAGTGTAAACCCACAAAAAGGGCTGTGTTAGGAGACGTGGAAATGTTGTTTTCTTTAAAGGAGAGTGTGAATAAAAATATTTGTTTTATGGCTGAAAAGAGCGTCTGAAACGCTCACAAACCTCACATCACTTCTTTTACTTGTGAAAACTTAAAAGTGCCATTTGTTAGGAATTTTCTGTTTCACTTCAATTCAGTTTATTTATATAGATCCAATTCACAACAGATCTCATCTAAAGGCACATTACAAGAAAATTAATTTCAATACAATTATTCAAACATTCCAGTCAGTTAAAAGTTTTCTATGTAAGGAATCCCAGCAGATTGTGCTGAGTCATCGACGTGAAGTTGTGCCCGCATCATGCAGACTCCAACCACAGCAGTTCCTCATACTGAGCAAGCATGTAGCGACAGTGGATAGGAAAACCTCCCCATTAACAGGAAGACCCCGCCATCAGAACCAGGGATGCACAGATACCGATACTGGTATTGGCTATCAGCCCCTATACTGCCTAATGTACTGGTATCGGCTAATGTAAACCGATACCATGAACCGATTCTTAAGATGCGGAAAAGCAGCAATAATTTTAGAGAAAATATTAGTTTTTAACTTTTACATTTGAGTTCTGTTATCATTATTATTATTTATGTTTTTTTATCTAATTCACCATCATTTCTTGTAACAAGCAGAGAAGAAAATAAAACCGGACTTCCAATTTATAGCTCTTTTTTTGTGTGGTAGAAGTATCGGCTGGTACTTGGTATCGGTAAGTACTCTGATCCAAGTATCGGTACGGTATCAGTTTTGAAAAAAGTGGTATCGTTGGATCCCTAATCAGAACCATAACCAGAAGCTGACTCAGTACATGCAGTCATCTGCCACAACCGTCTGGGGGTTTGAGACACAAAAAGAATGAAAGAAATGATGTAGAGTAAGAGTACTTAATTTATGAAAGAAAGTAAAAAGTTGGCAACAGGATGTTCGGTCACTGCGAGCCTTATCCGAATCGATGCTCCCCATCCAGCAGGGGGCGTTGTAGCTGAGCAGGTGCTTCTGTGGAGAGAAAAACACAGATAATATCGTGGTTAACAATCGCAATAACAGCAGAAAAGATATACCTGGAGAGTAGTATGAGAGAAAAGTAGCAGAGAGGAGAAAAGTGGTCAGTCTGTCCTCCAACAGTCTAAACTTATAGCAGCATAACTACAAAAAATAGCTCAGGATAACCTAAGCCATTCTAACTATAAGCTTTATCAAAAAGGAAGGTTTTAAGCCTAGTCTTAAAAACAGACAGAGTATCTGCCTCATGGACTAAAACTGGGAGCTGGTTCCACAGGAGAGGAGCCTGATAACTAAAAGATCTGCCTCCTATTCTACTTTTAGAAATCCTAGGAACTACCAGTAGACCTGCAGTCTGAGAACAAAGTTCTCTGTTAGGAACATATGGAACAATCAGATCTCTGATGTACGATGGAGCTGATTATTAAGGGCTTTTAAGTAAGGAGGAGGATCTTAAACTCTATTCTGGATTTAACAGGGAGCCAATGGAGAGAAGCCAAAACAGGAGAAATGTGATCTCTCTTTTTAATATTCATCAGAACTCTTGCTGCAGCATTTTGGATCAACTGAAGGCTTTTGATTGCATTTTGTGGACTTCCTAATAATAAGGAATTACAGTAGTCCAGGCTTGAAGTAACAAATGCATGGACTAGTTTCTCTGCATCACTCCTGGACAGGATGTTTCTAATTTTAGCAATTTTAAAATACTTTTTCACTTTTTAAAGTGAAATAATCAAGCAACAGTCTAATGTCCCAATGACGGTTACAGAGAAACCGAAATCAAGCTCAGCCGGCTTGGTGTTTGCTACGATAAGTAGTCATTGATTTTGAGAACTGTCCCGCCTCCGTACTTCCTGGTTCCACAGCCAATCACGTGTGAGAGTGCAAGGTTGCCAAGTCTTCAACACAAACACTGAGTCACCATTTTGTGATCTGACACTGACTGGGTTAACTGGGTTTAGGCTAACGTTGAGCTAAGAATGCTAGCAGTAAATTAGGGGAAAAAATGTCTGCTCTGAAAATATCACAAGCTACTTTCTAACAACTACCATCAGCTCGCTATTGCAGTGAGAGGTATGTATTTACCTAACAACTTAAAGTGTATCACTCGTCTTCTCTCGTCATCCTTTTTGTTCTGTCAACTTTTCCTCGAAACCTCCGAAGGACAAGGCTGAGAATGAACTGCCATGTTTTTCTTCATTCACAGCAGTACTCCAATTTGGCCACAAGATGTCAGTCTTACATATTGTACCTTTTACCGGCAGACATTTTGTCCTGTGACTGAAAAAGTTTCTGTTCCTATCTGAAAGAAAAAAAAGAAAGATTATGGCCCAGTCGCAAAGCTATGAAGACATGGAGGAGCTGCAGAGAGCCACAGCTCAGGTGTAACACTCTAGGACTATTATTAGTGCAGCTCTCTGGGAAACGAACATTTATGGAAGAGCGGTAAGATGAAGGACCTTGTTGAAACCGTTATTTTCCTGGAGTTGGGGCTGCTCTGTTACGTTGGTTCTGACAGATTCGTCCTCTGGACTTTTCCTGTCAGTTTAGCTGGATTTAAATGTCTTCTTCCAGCAGCTTTCATCACTCGGATTCGTTAGAAGTAAAAACACTTGACACCTGTTTCTCATTCTTATTCCAATATGTTTCCAGGACTTCAGCTTAGTGGTGGAAAGAATTAGAAATATGAAGAACTTCGACAATAAACTGTTGGGACTGAAGCTAATGTGTTAAAACGACTCATGTTTTGAGCTTTTTTTCCTGCTTTTGAGATGAAGCTGTCCTGTTATTGTGAAGTAATTTAATCATTACACATTGTTCCCAGGTAAGGATCTGCTTTTCCCCTCTGTAATAACTCCCCTGCCTCACAGCAGCAATTAAAAGACTTTCAAGTTTAAATCCTGTCGAGCCATTTTCAAGGTTTCTTCTTTGGTGGAGGACTTTGGCCTCACATCCTGCAGGAGAAACGTTTCCTTCCTTTGACCCTTCATATTTCACAGCCCAAATGTGCAGCAGCGGCGGCGGCGGCGGCGGTTTTGTCGGAGCGTGTTGTACGAAAGGAGCTTTGCAGGAAATGAGCTTCCAAGCTGCAAGCAGCGGTGGCCACGCAGAGGCCAAAGGTCCAAGATGCAATGCAGCAAAAAGTCGACTTGGTTTTTCTCTGACATGCTAAAGGAAAAGGATTCTCTTTGGTCATAAATCACTGAATCGTTGCATTGCATAAGAGATACATTTTAAGATGTTTAATTAAAACTGAGAGCAGTTGCTTATTTAATTGGTAAACTGCATGTCTCAAGAAAAATAATTTATGGCTCACTTGTTTCGCTTTCCACACTGAAAGGAACCACAAGAGATTGGTCATCCTCTGCAGCAGAGTCGGGTTTACATAACACAGCCCGGTCATTTCTCCACTTTTTCCATTTTAAAACTTTCAGACTTTTCCAGACTCAAATTTTAAGATGATTTAATTCATTTTTGAGCTATTTTCAACTTTGGCGAGGGGAAGATTACATGTTACTGTTCACCGCTTTCGACATCTGTGCTGCTTTGTGTTTTTGTGGGTTTACACTCAGATATAAATGTAAATTTTCCAAATATTCAACAGATAATTCTTATGACAAATTACAGCAACACCAATTGGTAAAAGGATCCCCATTAGCTGTCACCAAAGTGGGACGAGCTAGTCTTCCTGGAGTCCATACAAAAACAAGACAAAACACAAATTTAAAATACACAAAATACAAGTCGAAATCTTACAATGGTCATCTAAAAGCTGCAAAACATTGTAAACAGAAAAAAGTCATAAAAAATTATTACATCATGAGCATAACATTCCTTATTACATAGTGAGTGTGCTCATTTACTCTCACAAATTTAAATAGTGCATCCTCAGATGGTACTTAAAAGATACTTTGCTATTCAATTTCCGTACGTACAGTGGGCAATTATTCCAAAGATTGATAGCACGATAAATAACTGTTTTCTTTAAAGCGTTCTATTTTGGACGTGGTAACATCATCTGACCTAGTAAAATGAAAGTGAACCTGACTACAACTGACAATTTGGTTATGTAACAAAACAGGTTGATTAGAAAAGACAATGTTCCTGAAAAATGTAGTTGTACTGAGAACCAGCCTGTTCTCAACAGTTAACCATGAGAGCTGATGGTGCATACTAATAGCGTTAGTTCTCATGGTACAATGTAATACTAACCTGGCAGCTCTGTTCTGGGCAGTTTGCAATTTCTTTAGCTGACCTTTAGATGCAGAGGACCATATATGTGCATCTATGACACCCAAGTCAGATTTATTTGTAAAGCACATTTAGAAAGTGCTTTAAATTAGCGCTTTTCTTGTCAAAGAGTTTTAGACCGTAGCCACATTCACCCATTTGCACTCAAAAAGACATCGACACACTGAAGCAGAGCTTAGGAGGCAATACAGGCTTAAGTGCCTTGCCCAGGGGCATATCAATGTGTGACAATTTTCATACAACCAAGTCTATGCCTGGAACAATGCAAACTCATTTCAGTGCCCTTAGATTGAATAATTCCGTTCAGAAACCAAATTTACCTTAAAATTCAACTAAAATCCGTAATGTATGATAAAAATCCCAAAATATATTTTCTGACCGCATCTGTTTCTGCAATAATGTGAACATATTTTCATATTTTGCCTAGATTCCATGGTGTTTTGGTGAAAAATAGTCATCTGCCAAACCCAAAATAATAAATTCATTTAAATCCATATTCTACAGTAAAATTTAAAAGAAAATTCATGCTATTTAAAAGACAGTTTGTACCTTGTCTCGTTAACCTACAGAAATTTTAACCGTTTAATACAATAATGACCCATATTAATACAAATTGATCAATAACTTATCAAACATTTAAATTCCACGCCGCTTATCCAATTATTTTTTTAATTCACAGACCCATCTTAATAAATTCATTAACAAATACATTTTTTATTAATAAATTAGCAAAATATTGTGAGAAAGCAATGTCTGCAGATGGAATATTATCCTTTTGTTTCACTGATAAGTTGAGTCTTTAATGAATAAATGCAACAAATCTGGCCCCGCTGCATGTAAGTGCAGTTCATTAGCCATTTTAAATTATACAATTTAAAGGGAAAGTTTTCGGGGGGGACCATTTTTAAGCATTTATTATGTTCATTTATTCATCCAAACAAAGTAGGAGCCACTCGGAGTCCTTCAGGAGAAGTTTCTGTCCAGTCTGATCAGCGTATATCCATAAAATGGGAGCCAATCAGGGCAGGAGATTTGCCGCCTGTAATAAGGAATTATCTGCCCCAAAACTCCTTCGTTTAAGCAAAGTTTTGTGATGAATAGTTAGCTTTAGTTAGTTTTAATCCCACCGACTCCAACTTCCACTAACTGGTGATTTCAATGACGTAGCAGCTGTCCTCCATTACAGCTGTAGTCTGCGTAGGTTGTAGAACAGGAGCCTATAGAAGCTGAACTTAGTCCTGTTGGTCGTTTGGTTAGTGCAACTGAGTTAAAGTCCTGCTCAGACTACAGCTGCGATGGAGCACAGCAGTGACGTGTTAGTGGAGTTGGACTATGGCCTCTAAATCATCCCGGAAAAGAACAAATAATGACTCCCGAGATGAATTCGAGGGGGAATCTTGCTAATGTTTAATAAATAAAACCTGGTTAAATTAAGGAGTTTTGAGGCAGATAATTCGTTATTACAGGCGACAAATCTCCTGACTCCCATTATATGGATACAAACTTCTCCTGAAGAACTCCAAGTGGCTCCAAACTTGTCTGGGTGAGTAAATGAATGTAATGAATGAAATATTTGTGTTAAAAAAAACTTTACCTTCAATAAATCAAACAAACAGGCAGGGCAAGGCAATTTTATTTGTGTAGCACACTTTCAACACGGGGCAATTCAAAGTGCTTTACATGATTAAAACTGGTTCACAGCATAAATCAGTTTTATGATTAGAATACAAATGAGCATCTACAATAAGAAAATAACCAAGTAAATACAACATTGTAGGGACAAGTGATTAAAAAACACCGTTTTAGTTCATTAACTGATCTTGCTGCAGAAAGCTCACAGTTTTTAACACAACAAAGCATTTACAGTAATTAAGACAATTATTTGTGTGACAATTAAAAACAAGCAAGTAAAAACAGTTATTCATAACTGACACTTAATAGGTAAGTTTTTATTTTAGATTTAAAAGAGTTCAGTGTCTCTGCAGCTTTGCATTCTCCTGGTAGTTTGTTCCAGATATGAGGAGAACAGAACCTAAAAGCTGCTTCTCCATGTTTGGTTCTGGTTCTAGGGACGATCAGTAAACTAGAGCTGGAGGACCTGATTGATCTGGATGGTTTGTACCATGATAGCAGATCTCTAAGGGTTTGGGGTGTTGGGTTGGTTTGTGTGGTGGTGGGTGGGTTTGGGGTGTTTGTTTGTGGTTGGGTTGGTGTGGTTGTTGGTGTGTTGGGTTTTTTGTGTGTTTGGTTTGTTTTTGTGTGGTTTTTGGTGGTTTTTTTGTTTGTTGGGTGTTTTTGTTGTGTGTTTTTTGTGTGTGTTGGGGGTGTGGTGGTTGTTTTTTGGGTTTTTGGTAGGACACATGTGCGGCCAGTACTCTGGTGCTAAACCATTCAGTGATTTATAAACCAGTAGGAGTATTTAGAAGTCTGTTCTCTGAGCTACAGGGAGCCAGAGGAAGGACTTTAGAACTGGGGTGATGTGTTCTACTTTCCTGGTTCTACTGAGAACACGAGCAGCAGCGTTCTGGATCAGCTGCAGCTTTCTGATTGATTTTTTAGGTAGACCTGTGAAGATACTGTTACAGTAATCATAAATGCATGGTTGAGTTTTTCTAGGTCTCCTTGTGTCATCATTCCTTTAATCCTAGAAATGTTCCTCAGCTGATAGAAAGCTGACCTTGTTATTGCCTTTATGTGACCCTGGAGGTTCTGGTCTGAGTCCATTATTACACCTAGATTTATGGTCTGGTTGATAGTTTCTGGTTGGACCAACTGAAGCTGTGTGCTGATATTTAATCGATCTTTTTTGGGTCCAAAGATAAGTACTTTTGTTTTTTTTTTTTGTTCAGTTGGAGGAAATTATGGGACAAATACATATTCTACACATAAGTTTCCATAAATATTCCCAGATGATCACGTCAGCGGCTCTAAATCGAATACGTTTTCTCTTCCAGGCCCAACACAGCAAGTCCGTTACTGAGTGTCACGTAAAGCGCTTTAGAAAAAAATTACAACAGAAATCTGTTTTTTACTCAATAAATTACCATGCATATCCAGAAGTTTTTAATGAGTACACGTAAATCTTACTCTTTTTCTTCTGTAGATGGTGGTATGGATCAATGACAGCACCGTATGAAGTGAGTCAGGTGTAACGCTCAGGTTGTGGTGATTAGGTGACGCATGGGGGAAGCTCTTCTAAGCTCCTGCTGTTTAGTCTGTCCCACAGCAAACATTCCCAGGAGTCTTCTACTTGTCTGCTGAGAAAAACCCAAAGGTCATCATCCAAAGGAAGGTGCTTATTTAGACAGTTGGGGCGAAGAGGTTCATAAAGACGCTGTAAAAATGTGAAACAAAAGAGAGGATTATGTTTAAGTACGTCTGTCTGTTTTCTCCATTTTTTATTTTTTTCTCCACGCCTATTTATAGAACATGTTTCCAAAAAGTTAGCATTATTGCCCAGAAGAGTAAGTCCGTCGAATGCTTGACATTGTCGCCCGATGAGTTCATCCGAGTCGTGCAGGTAAACATGGCTGCTGATTTGCTCCTTGTCATGCCTGAAGAGTTTACGCTGCGTGGATCTCAGCTTCAGTGAATAAGACAGCGGCTGGTTGTTAACATAAATGCTTGCCAGTGTCCGAACCGCCCCCACATCCAACAATAAAGCATAATCTAACGTCTCCTGTGGGAAAAAACAAAAAAGTGTTCATACTTTATTGTTTGATGTATTTTATTTGGTGTCATCAGCTTTTTTATCAGGCAGCTGAGATATTGATCAAGTTTAGATGAAAATAATGATTTCAAACCTTAACTAAGCTTCTGGACACTTCGACGACAGTGGCTCAGTGGTAGAGTAGAGTTGGCTTGCAATCAGTCGTAGGTTCGATTCCAGCTTCCTCCAGTCACATGTCGATGTGCCCCTGGGCAAGGTACTTAACCCCAAAAAACATCGTCCTACCGAGCCATCGGTGTATGAGTGTGAATGTGGCTTCAATGTAAAGCACTTTGCGTGGTCAGTAAGACTAGAAAAGTCAATTTACCATTTTATTCCATAGTCAGCATTATTTAAAGGGGAATTCCAGTCTTTTTTCAACCTGGACCTTAATTTGAGCTATTTTTAAGTTTTTTTTCACTCACCCTGAGAAGTGTGGAGCCAGCTATGAGCCGTTCAGCAGTATTTATACATCCAGTATTGATCAGCGTACGTTCGTAGAGCGGGAGTGCTCGGCGCGGTAAAAATGCGGGTTGTAATGAGGTTTAATCTGCCCCAAACGCCTTAATTTGACCAACTTTATATTCTCCAGGAACGCCTCGGAAGTGCTTCTTCATTGTCCTCTGGACTGATTTGGTGGCTTAACAATAAAACAATAATAAAAAGCTCACGAACCTGCCACAGTAAAACACAGACTGCAGCCTAATTGTGTATTACGTCCAAATCGGCCCAGAAGACAATACAGAAGCACTTCTGAGGCGTTCATAATCCCTGTTTGTGTAGTTTTTTTTCTTGCAGCAAGACCAGGGGAACCGAAGTCGGCCAATGGGTGACACTCAGGGTAGACAGCTCCCCCAGGCCATGCCCTGCCAGACTCCGGGCACCAGATCTACCAGATCCCGGCCCCCGCAGAGCATCGAGACCAGACACCCAACCAAGGCCTGACAAACCCAACAATGAACCAACCAGGGTCGGGACCCACAGAACATGCAGTGGACTGAGCGCCAGGTCCGACCCCCGCCAAGCCATCGAACACAACACCAAACAAAAAAAAAGTTTTGAAAAGGTTCAAAACTGGCAGCCCCAAAGGAGGTTGATCCAGCTCTGATGACCTCGGAGACATCCTGCTTCTCTGCTGCTGTACAGGCTTCTCCCTCCCCGACACCGCGGACTTTCCCCCGGATTCTCCTTCCTACCACTTTGGTTGCTAGCGCTACCCGACGGAAGCCTGCGTGTGGAAGGTGATAACAGATAATAAGGCAGATAACGCCTTATTACAGGCGACTAGTCTCCTGCCCTGGTTGACTCCCATTATATGGATATACAATACTCCGATCAGACTGGATATAAACTTCCTCTGAAGGACAGCAAGTGTCTCCAAACTTGTTTGGGCGAGTAAATCAATGTAGTATTTGCTAAAAATGAGGTCCAGGTGAAAAAACCAAACAACTTTCCCTTTAACGGGACACCTGTATAGGAAGATCTTTGTTGACATCTTTGTGCGCATGCGAGAGTGGTCGGGTGGTCGTAAACAAACAAAATGAGATGCAACAAACACTTCCAAGAGAGTTAGCAAGGCGAAATCCCCGATATATAATCACTTTAATGTCTGAAAACAGCCAGAGCTTTAGAGAGAAACTTAAAATCTCTATTGACGCTGAAAGGAAGAGTACGCAATTCTTTACTTTTAAAGAGTAACTCACCCCAAAATCAACTTTTTTTTGTTGATAAACTGTATAGTTGAGTCTATAATAGCACTAACGACATTTGCAGTAATCGTTTTACGTATTTTAGTACATTTTAGTGAAAATATTTATTTTCTACCAAAAACCGTTCGTTTAGTGCCCCGAGTGGTTAAATTATTACACTGCAATTCACTAGAATTTGAATCCTGTCTTGCTAACAGCTAATCTCGGGTTATTGACGTAGGCTCTGATGACAGCAGTCCGGTCGTGGTGGGGCATATAACATGGACGGTGTCGGCCACACCTCCGTAGCGTGGTGCTATGAACTGCCTGCAGCACAATCGGCTCATAACCTGGGTGCTCCGTTATGCAGGTGGTTACCCCTACTTACTGACATTTGCTCATTACATATGACAAAGGGAATAATGGATATATCAGTGAATCCATCCATCCATTTTCTTTACCGCTTAATCCTCACGGGGGTGCTGGTGCCTATCTCCAGCTGTCAACGGGCGAGAGGCAGGGTACACCCTGGACAGGTTGCCAGTCCATCACAGGGCAGGACAAACAGGACAAACAACCATGCACACCATCCACACTCACACCTAAGGACAATTTGGTGACATCAATTAACCTGAAATTCATGTTTTTGGACTGTGGGAGGAAGCCAGAGTACCCGGAGGGAACCCACGCATGCACAGGGAGAACATGCAAACTCCATGCAGAAAGGCCCTGGGCTGGGATATGAACCCACAACCTTCTTGCTGCAAGGCAACAGTGCTAACCACTGCGCCACCGTACAGCCTATATCAGTGAATGGAAAATAAAATCTGGGCTAAGAGTTCATTTTTAATGCAATAATTGTGATGGTGTGTTTCTTTTTTTTTTGTGCAAATTCCTAAATGTTTCTCATCATGCTTGGATACATCTGTCTGCAACACATTTTCTGCTGCAGACAATCACGTACAGTGGCCGCAGGTTTTCCTGTCGAGGCAGAGTCACACGAAATTACTCGAGCTAATCTATATTTAGCATTAGGTGTAGCCAACAAAAATGTACCACTCAGAGACGGCACCCATTCTATGCCGCTACAGGCTCGGTATCTGCTGCTGCTCCGGGCAGAGAATGAGACGACGGCTCATAACGATATGGTGCCGCTCCCGTCCTCCACAGAACCTTTCTGTTCCCTTTAGAGAAGGAATTTGAGGAAAAAATCTCAACCTCCAGATTATTATTATTTCCAGGCAAAGGAGCTCGCGTTACTACGGCTCTCTCCATCTTTCTGGCCGTCTGTGACTGTTCTGCTGCCTGTAACATATCAGTCACAGCCCAGCACTTCATCCCCTCCACGTTTTTCCTGGTCCGCCAGGCAACGCCTCCTTTATGAGCCATTTTTAAAAAATAAATGTGGGCGGGGTTATTCTCTGGTAGGCGGGTGAGTTACTCTTTAAATCCAGTCTTGGAGAAACATGCCATCAAGTATGCAAACCTCGCATTAAAAAAAACAAAAAAACATTCTCTAAATAAAAAATACATGATTACAAGAACTTACCGTGAACAAAATGAGCCTCATAAACTTTGTCAGTCGCTGTGGGATCCAGGGTTTCTTTTGAACTGTCCAATGGCTGAAAGCACACATCTTCTTGTTGAGGAACTCTGTTCTTGTTGCATTTAGTCGCAGTGTGAACTAACGCAACAAAAAAAAACAACAAAAAAAACCTTTTGGTACTTACCAAAGCAATTGAACTAACGGACCTTCCTGGCGTGAATACGCCCTAACTCACTCTCTGCCCTCAACGACCTCGTACACTTCTGTGTTTATACATTTCCATTTGTGCGTGTCCAAATTCCACTCTGTCAGTGAAGGATGGTAGTGTGAGTTTAAGACCAATTCCACAAAAAGACTGCTTCCTCTACCATTTCTTTCCATTTTTATACATCCTCCTCGTTGCCTCTGTGCTGCCTCTCCAACTCAAACAAGCCAGCACAGATTTCTTGGCTCTTCCCTCTAAAACCAGACCAAGGATGTATCGGTCGGACCGGGGGAAACTCACAGCCAGCGTGCCTTCCTGCTGCTGCCGCTCTCGGGTTTTGGAAGGGCAGTTCGGATAGTGCATTCCTGGTCGTTTATAAAGCAAGTACAGGGTTGTGTTTCAAGCGCCATGATAGCAGAACGTGCACTTCAGGGCTTTTACAGTGTGCTGTTTCTGGTTTCATAAATGCGAGGAGAGTAAAAAGATGATCTCCTGAAAAAGAAACACTGCAGGCAGCAGCAGCAGCGTCGGGGTTCAGCTCGCTGGTTCCGGCAGATCTACATGAGGCCACGCTCTGATCCTTGTAAACTGAGGTTTCACTAGGATAATAATGCAGTTTCCTAGCCTTGTGGTCCTTAAAGGGGAAGCATCATTCAAAAGTGACTTTTTTTCACCCTTTTGTGTTGCCATTTGGGTCACTGCTGCCTCTATAAACACTCCAAACATAAATAAAACCATCTCTTTCAACGTACATCGTATTACTTGTTCAGTTCAGCAACAGCCAGAGATCGTTTTACCAGAACGGGGCTCTATAGTCGCTGTAATCAGTAGTTAATGCGGCGTTTGGCCACTAGATGCTTTATATTGAAAGGATATTTTATATAATCTGGTCTTTTAGCTATTTTGAACACAAGGAGATGTCGAGAGACAACAAAATTATTCTATAAGCTCCAGTTTCAGTCAAAACTTACCTTCTGTCGTCGATTGATCCCTGAGGGGGGAATGTGCTCACAAGCTGAAGAAAATAAAGTCTAGTTAACCAGAAACGATACTCCAATGGTAGATAGACCTACCATGAGAAGTTAGCACCCCCTGCTGTCCTGGTGGGGAATTGCTCTTGCATCACTGACATAAACGGAGAACTATAAACCAAAAACGTCTCGGTTAATCCGTCTACGTCTGGGCGCAAACTTGCTGACGGAGAACAAAAAACTTGGCTTAATAACGTTACACAGTGTTCTTTTGCATCGATAGCACTTATGCAGTTATTTAACATGTTTACTGAAGTAATAGTTTAGTTTTTATGAAAACCTAACTATTTATTATGTAAAATGTTTGTTTTTGTTAGGTAATCTTTCAATCTGTCATCTTTAAATCCAAGAGTCAACCACTGTCTTTTGAGTGTTTTTAATTCGTAATTTGTCGTAATCAAATATTATTTTGAAGTAGGGATGTTTATTGGCAAAAATCTGGTGATATATGTCTCAGGACACAGGGTGTATAATACAATATATTGTCATTTTTAAAGCTGATTTTACCTGCAGAAAAACTTTCCCAGCATTCTAAACACTCCAACCTGTTTCATACTTTAAGCACCCAGTTTTATTACTAGATCTAGATGGTGAAAAGACACAATAACTACCAATCATGCTTTTAATTTTACTACACAAATTACCATCATAATTATTTTCCCCGTTCAAATAAAAAAAAAAATATTAAAACAATATTGTGTCATAAAATATCACGATACATCATTGTATCAAACAAAAACATTAAAATGATTAAGGTTAGGAGGACAAAAGAGGCTAAACCCCCAACCTAAAACTGCCTAACTTATCTAACATAATCGATTCCTTAAATCAGATGTTAAAGCAACTTCAAGATGTGTTTTAGTTGTTTAAGTCTGACATTAGACAACTGTTGTTCATGCAAGCTGCAATTCCACACAAAAATACACACCATAGAGGCAACTGTCCTAAGTTCACGCATAGGCTAGTAATGACAGAAAAGGAGAACAGCTTTAATGGTTATGAGTAATCTGAAAAACACCTTGTAATGATAATTACAGCCCTATCAAATACAGAGCAAGGACTGAGATACTTTTGGCACTAGGCATTCAAAATATTATGGCTTGCTGAAACTGGATAGCCATTTCGAAATCATCTTGTCATCACAGAAATGAGAAATAATTTGCTTAGTCATGCAGAGCACAATGTACCATTAAGACCACTTTCTTGCATACCAAACCCATCCATTACATAGACATACAGCTGCTCATATTTTCCACTGTGATTCCAGAAGTTACAAAACAGATGTTTTTGCACATTTATCGAAGTAAAAAAAAAAAAAAAGACATGTTTATTGTACGCTTCTAGCTCTGTCACGTAGTTCTGCTAGAGAGCTCTGATGTAGTTTGTTTTGGAACAACCTCTGTGGCTGAGGTGGTTAGGCAGTTTTGGGGGACGTAACAGTTGGTGTAGGGGAATTTATCAAACTGGCTACCTGGAATCTCTAGAGCCCAGTGAAACCTCAATCTCCCCTTTCATCGGTGGGAGTTTTCCCCTCAATGCTTCTGTGCTGACTCAGCTCCCTAATCACCCACAGGCCAGAGAAATCAGTGACCCAGCGGACCTCACAAATCCATTACAAATCAGTTAGTGTGCAGAACCCTGACTGTTTTATCTTATTGTAAGAATGTGAAGTTACTGGTAGTTCCTAGGATTTCTAAAAGTAGAATGGGTGGCAGATCTTTCAGCTATCAGGCTCCCCCTCCTATGGAACAGGCTCCCAGGGTTGGTTCGTGAAGCAGACAATTTGTATATCTTTAAAACTAGGCTTAAAACTTTCCTCTTTGACAAAGCTTACAGTTAGAGATATGTTAATAGGTAGTTAGAGACAAGTTAGACAGGTAGCTAGGAAGAGATAGGTTAATGTTAGTAGCTAGGTAGAGTGTCAAAAGCTAGGAAGGGATATGAAGAGGTAGAGTAGCTACGTAGAGATAGATTAATGTAAGCCAAGTAGAGAGTGTTAGTAGCTAGGTCTCCTAGTAGCTAGGAGACAGGTTAATGTTAGTAGTCAGGTAGAGTATCAAAAGCTAGGAAGAGATAGGAAGAGGTAGAGTAGCTAGGTAGAGATAGGTTAATGTAAGCCAGGTAGAAAGTGTTAGTAGCTAGGTCTCCTAGTAGCTAGGAGACAGGTTAATGTTAGTAGCTATGCTGCTTTAGGCTAGGCTGTTGGAGGACATTATTAGGGTCTGTTCCTACTTTCTCTCCTACTTCTCCCCAACTGCATGATGTGCTGTCAATTCAAGCGCTAACCTGTTTTCTCTTAGTCTCTTCCTACAGTAGGTGCTCCTGACCCGCCCTGCTTGACGACCCTGACTAAGATGGCATTGCAGTGACGGAAAGTTCTCCACGTCCTGCAACAAACTTCTGCATCAGTTGTGTTGTTTCTGTGTCTCTGTTCTGTGTCTCTGTTCTGTATTCTCCAAACCACAGACGGTCTCGGCAGATGACCGCTTGTGCTGAGCCTGGTTCTGCCGGAGGTTTCTTCCTGTTAAAAGTGAGTTTTTCCTTTCCACTGTCGCTTCGTGCTTGCTCAGT
The DNA here is from genome assembly GCA_028564705.1 of Apricaphanius iberus. Lineage (NCBI taxonomy): Eukaryota > Metazoa > Chordata > Actinopteri > Cyprinodontiformes > Aphaniidae > Apricaphanius > Apricaphanius iberus. The sequence continues at coordinate 66,337 of JAPXFQ010002775.1, forward strand.
GTGAGGGATTGCTGAGAATTACATGACGCAACCTTCTGTGGTTCTCTAATTTCTAAATTAAACACTGTATTGTAATAACTCTTCTTGTAAAGTGCCTTGAGATGACATCTGTTGTGAAACGGCGCTATATAAATAAACTGAATTGAATTGAATTGAAGTAAGTATACCGTTTGTTTGCCACGACACTACTGTCTAATCTCAGAACTCTGCCTGCTGGTGGCGCCGACTGAATGGTGGCCTCGCTTCTGTCAGTGTGCCCCAGAGGAGCTGTGGCTACAACTTAGCTTACCATCAGAATGTGGGAATGACTGATGAATGGGTGAATCTCGGGAAGAGCACTTTAGAGGACTCGGACTTGATAAAGGTGACGACTCCAAAGCATTTACCATTTCACCATTTTAGAATAATCAGGTTGTGTATGTGGTTTTGCTTTTGTTTGTTTTTTAGGAAGGGAGAATTTATAGTAGGTGTAAAAACTAAAAAATGTTATGAGGGAGTTCGTTGACAGTTAATCAGACTAATAGCCGCTTAAGTGAAGTGCTACTCAAGCTTAAATCTAATCCAGCAAACAAGTTAGACTTCAATAGACTTCCTACCTACTCCTAAATACTACTGCTAGAGCTAAAAGCTAAGTAAGCTAAAAGCTACCGAAGCTAATGCTACTTAAGCTAAAAGCTTCCTAAGCTACCTAATCTAAGAAATACTTAAAATAAAAGCCAACTAAGCGAACAGCTAACTTAGCTAATGTCTTCTAAAGCTAAAAGCTGCCTAAGCTAATGGCTACTAAAGCTAAAAGCTAGCAAAGCTACCAACTATTCAAGACAATAACTAACAATTTCCTAAGCTAACCAATACTAATACTAATGGTGTGTTCACATCGCACGCGTTGTCAGTGTTAAACCATGCTCACAATAGCCTGCCGCACATGTGAGCAATCTGCTGAGCTAACAGTCATTCGAGGCCGTTTGCTCAGCAGATAGCTCGCTGTGTGCGGCTAATCTTTTGGTGAGTTTTCTGCCTCATGAGTTCCTGAGGTGAAAAATCAAACATGTTAGATATTTTTCGCCTCGCCGTGTGCGGTCTCTGTGAGCTGTCTGCTTGGCTCAAATTTTCATGCAACCAATCAAAACGCGGTCTCTGATCACATAATTCCAAGATGGAATCTTTCGTCAACGTCGGGAGTCATCAGTTTGGCAAGGATGATTCAACATCTATTTAGCATCGAGATTTCAATGTCAACCATTCTGATGATTCAGATGAAAAATCAATATCTTTTCAATGTCGGGTTACTATCTGGGAGCCATTAATGCTGGGCGTACACCAAAGGACTTTCACAGTCTCAGACTAATGACTGGTAGTCTTTAGAAATCTTGCTGGAGTCTCAGCACGCTCCGGTTGTCTTGATCGTTAAATTTAAGGTGATAACTTGTAGTTGCCGACCCGATTTTTGCCAGTCTTTCTCTAGTCTTTTGACTCAGACAATGTTTGATATTATTGCAAGTCCTAGTGTAGTCGTAGTGATGTAAAACAACCAACAACCAATAAACAGAGCCCGGCAGGGGTCAAGATCCGAAATAATTTTTGAGGGGTAAGAATCCATTCCCTCGGTTTATTAAACCACTTGTACAGAGTCGTAATCCGTTCCCCCCGTTTATTCCACTGTGTGACCATGTTAGGGGGTAACCCGCTTTATAATGCACCCTTTGTTGAATGAAGTTGTACTTAACTGCTATAGTACAGTGGTTAATGTTTAGGATTATCCCCACAAGGGTGATGGGTTCAAATTCCTAACCCTAACCCACACATACATTTTTTTTTTCTCCTGCGGGAAAGTAGGCTATAAATATAGGTGTCATATTTGTAAAATAACAGTTTTGTAGCCACCTATGGAGCCTTACAACACAACAATTGCAATATTTGTGTTGCACGGCTGAAAAATCGCCTAGAAATGGGCCGTAAATTACAGTGTATGCCAACCTTGCCTGCTGCATTACCGGCACAAACTTTGATGTATCAATCTTGGCAAGGAATGCTACATAATTCGTACACACACAAAAACTGTATAATGTTGAGCATAATGGGAGGAATTTGGCAGGAAGCTAAAATATTCTAGGTGTAGTCTTTTAAATAGTGTCACCACAAGATTTGGTGTTTATAAAATGTTTAGTCTGAGACTAAAAAAAACCCAAGTCTTTAGAAGTGAGCTGATAATCTTTTGGAATCTTTTCTAAATCTTTTCAAAGTCTCTAGGTTTACAGAAAGCATAAGATAACTTAGCTAACACCTACTAAAGCTTAAAGCTAACTAAGCTCACAAGTAACCTAAGCTAATGCGTACTAATCCTAAAAGCTAGCACAGCTAACAGCTTCTAAAGCTAACAGTGAACTAATGTAAGCTAACACCTAATTTAATTACAAACTACATAATTATGCTAATGGAGAACAAATCTAAAAGCCAGCTAAGATAACAAATAACTTAGCTAACAGCTACTACTACTTAAAGCTAACTGAGCTCACAACTAACCTAGGCTAATGGCCACTAAAGCTAAAAGCGAACTAAGCTAACAATGAACTTAATTATAAAAGACCTAAGCTAATGCCTAATAAATCTAAAAGTCAACTAAGATAACAAATAACTAAGCTAACAGCTAGCAAAGCGGATAGCAACAACATATAAAAACTAACTAAAGTAAAAGCAACCTAAGCTAAGATGTGATAGTTCCAACTCAAGATAATGACAACCTAAGCTAAGAGCTACTACAGATAACAACTGATTAGCTGCCACTCAAGCTTATGGCCATGCTAAAGGATTTTCAGGCTTATATTTAAACCTAAAGGCTATTGAAGCCAGTTAATCAAGTAACTATTTTAGCTAACGATGAGCATGGCGGGTCAAAGACTGCATTAGCCATTGCTTCCATACAAATTTTCCATTAGCAGACCCACCAGCTTGTGAAAGGTTAGTTGCGAACCAATACATATGTCAATGGAAATCCCCCTTAAATGTTGATATAAATTTGCTTTGGCCGTGATCGTTTGGCAGAAGATCGTGGGGCGGACCAAGAACTGATTCTAGTCTGCTACTCCCTCCGGTCACTGTATATCATGGTTTCACAAAGCACTTTTTCGTTCTGGTTAAAGTCCTTGGTCTGATTAATGTTAACTGATCTAAAACCTTCTCAAACCTTCATTTAATGATGAACAGTAATTAGGTTGTAACTGAATCAAACTTGAACATTTACTATACTATACATAAAATGTAGCTCTGTGTAAACCCAAGCAGGTCTTAGTGTTGGAGTTGAAACTGTTTGTAAGAATCACCACCCTCTTTTAAAATCCAGTGTATTGTCTTTTTGTGAAAGTAAATTATGTAGAAAAAGAACAAATTTAAAAACATCTTGTTCTTCCAAGAAGAAGAAGAATTGGTCTCCTTTTCCCACCCAAAATTCCAAGCAAATGTGAATCAAAACTAAATTTGGAAAAAAATGTCACTCTCATTGGGAGGTCCTCGGTTTTACTAAGGGCTTAGTGATTTAAAAGCTTTAGCTTGGGCCTATTTTTGTTGTCAGTTTTGACAAATTACACTGAAGGAATTTTCCAATGTCAAATACCACCCTACAGCTAACTGACATGTTCGGAATCCCTGAATGGGCACACACCTCTCGTTCTCCGCCCTGTCACCATATCAAGTAAAAGAATTTACTACTGTCCAGAAGAAATGTTAGACCAAGCTCTCAGGCAGATGTAACGTACACTGTTTTCAGTTCTTAGTGTGACGTCCGCAGCTCAGAGGACAGAGTAGTTTTCTTCCCTGCAAGGGTTGAGGGTTCCTACAGCTCTGCTGCCGGATTTGAGGCCTGGCTGCACTGCAAGTCCGCACCACAAAGCTAAAGATAACAAAGATTTGCCCTAAAACTTCTCCAGGAGACATAGGGATGACCTGCGTATTGCGGTATCTCCAATACGCAGCGTTCTGCAGGCCACTGGTCTTCCAGCACGAACAAGTACGTCGTTTGGGATTGTTAAAAGACATCTTTGCGTCTGCTGATCGTCATACTGAAACCTCATGATTCATATCTGTGGCTAGAATACAGTAGGGAAGCCTTATCTTTAATGATTTATCCCCAGCTGAGGACATCTGATGACTATTAATGACCTTTACACGGTAAAATAAATAACGCACAGCCTGAACTGATTATGCTTAACGTCCATGGGGAACAGGTCCAATCAAACATGTTACTTCTTAACATATTCTGAGCAGTTTACATAATTCTCAGTGTGTATATGGCCCACTAATGATCACATGTAGTGATGGTATCTTTCGGTCCTATGCCATATCGCTGTACAGTAATAAATTAATTAAAAAACCATTTAAAGAACTTAAATGTTTTATAAAAACAAAAACAAATGAAGAAACAAACTGACTGGTAACGGTTTCGAGATCACTGCCAATTTTTCTGTTTTCAACCAGGGGTGATTAAATAATTATAACCATTTTTAAGGCGCTATGATTTTTAATCCCGTTAATCTATTTTTTAATCTTTAATTTTATTGTTTCTGTATGCTAGTTACCTTCAAATGAAATCCGTTTCTTATGCTTTGAGCTTCTTTTGCTTGAGTTGTGACTGAAGGCTGTAAACTTATCATAAGCGGACTGCTTTCTGTAGTAGTGGGGAGGGCGAGGTGAGGAGGAGCGGGGAGTAGGGACGGGTATCGTTTAGGATTTATTCCGTACCGGTGCCAAACCGGTACTTTTGAAACGGTGCCGGTGCTTAAACTGTGCTTGAAACAGTACTTTAAGAATAATAATAAAAAAAACTTAATCCAAAAACCCTCTTATTTTTTCATTTTTAGTAGGGCTTTTAAACAATTAAAAAGTTTGATCTAATTAATCTGCCCGCCGAGCTTGCAGCTAGCGCCCCCTATCTGTGGTGCTGAACTGCTCCGAAAACGCCGGAGAACTTTTAAAATAGGCTGATTGTTAATGAACTGACCATATAAATGAAGTTAGGTCTAGTTTCTCACCTAAAAACATCTTAAAACTGCTTTTTGTTAGGAGCTAGTAACGTTAGCTCGCTAGTAATCGAAAGTTATTATTACTATTTTTGTTATTAATGTTCATCATTTGAGATCCAACTTACCGTAGCAACTTCAGCCATCTCTTCTTCTCTTTTTCGTGGTGGGGAAATCGGTAATAAGAGATCGTTTTGTTCACGTCGTTTCTGCTATTGCAACACGGGACACAGCACTGCACCATTTTAATGCCGCTGTAGTCCAGCGAATGGACACAGAAGTTGCTTTTTTGGACATGATGAGCTAGCGCCTAGCCTATTAAGCAAAAATAAAACTGAATATCGAGAAATCTGTCAATGTGTTATGGGTTTATTGAGGATTTTGGGTGAAGCATTTAATGTTACCCTTCTCATCAAGCAGCGGTGTGCTCTCCCGTATCAAACCGCTCAGAGCCACAGAAGGCATCCAGTCTGCACCGCACGCTCCAGCCGTACGTCAAGCCATGGTATCAAAAAATGAGGCGTATGTTACGTGTTGTTTTAATCTGTAACAGATATTTATCCCCACTTACTCCAGAACGCTAATGAAGTGGGAATGCTCGAAGCAGAGGGTTGCAATCGCCACTTGGGACTAGTCAAAAAACAACAGAATACAAATACTGGGACTGCATCTCTTCAAGTCTGTTAAATGCAATAAACGACTTCATGAAACCAATTCTTAAATTATATATATATATCAAACCTTTGTTCAACTGCAGTAATGTAATGAATTTTAATGAAAATACCTAAAGATGAGGGTTTTTCTCAGCAGCTATAAGGTGAGGTTAAAAAAATAATAAAAATTGTAAAATTAATTACAGATTATGATTAATTAATCTCAAGTTTTTTTTTATCTCATTACCATCCAAAACATCTACAATTTAAAAATGTCATAAGCTTTGTATTAACCAGCTCCCAGTTTTAGTCTAGCCATGTTGTTTTTTTTTTCCGGAGTGGCCAGAAAACTGTTTGACGCTTTATCAACCGCCACGCCGCTAGTTTTGGGTTTTAGCTAGCGGGCTTGTAAAACCGTCCCTGCACTGGCCTTTTCAAAAGCTCTCCATAGAGATTTGGTTCGGCGACGGCGACATTACGCCTCAAGCCTTGAGAGGGCGACATAGAGCAAACATCTGAGAAGTTACGTTGTGATTTGAAAAACGCGGTAAAAGGAGGCGTCTGGTCAACCAAGTTCGGGGGAGGAGAACTGGGAGGCGTCGAACTCCAACTCGCTACGGAGGTGCGTTTGCTTTATACTACACAGCGGCAGGACTGCAGCCGTCGGCAATAAAGGTCTGAAATAAGGTATTTGTTTGGTAGAAAATTTATATTTTATCAAAAATTTACGAAAAAACAACACAAAAATTATGAGACATGTAGACAGCACTATAATACACTGTATATACAGTGTATCGGCAAAACAGCCAAAAAGATGCAAAGCAATAGGGACACGAGCTCCATTGCCTCAGAGGGGTTCCATTATAAGGTTGAATATTCCCTCCACCTCGTTCAGAGGGAATGGACCGAAAGGAGGAAGGTTTTGCGGACGAGGCGAGCAGCCCTGAGCCGTACCATTTCGAGCCGGTGGCTTGTGAGTTTCCAACTCGCTACGAAGGTGTGGCCGAGACTGAGCTTCTTTTATACGCCACATCGGCAGGACGGAGTCGTCAGAAACCCAGGCTGAGCCGGTAGCAAACCCTGATTCAATTCAAGTGCAGCATACACTGAAAAAAGAAGCTCCAACTTAAATAAATTGCTTTAATTGGGCACAAATAATTTAGGCAGGCGTCCTCATTTTTAAATCTCTTCTTTAAATTCTTTAAATTCTTTAAATTTAAAATCTCTTTTAAATCTCCATTTTTAAATCTCTTCTTAAAACCCACTTATTTCGCCTGGCTTTTAATTCGGCATGAGAGTTAAATTGTTTTATTTCAGTTTTATTTGTCATTAACAGCCTTATATTTTATCCATCTTATTTTACTGTTTTTAATTTCTGAATTTTATATTGTTGTATTTAATGTACAGGAATTCGTTCAGTTTTGGCTGTTTTTAAGTGCTATATAAATAAAGTTGGCTTGGCTAATTAAGTTTATTCAAGTAACTTTATTAAGTTTTCCAGTTAAAAAAATGTGATAAATTTACTTCAATTGCTTGGGACAGGTTAAATGCAATGTATTTAAGGTAGAGCTGCATTTTGTTTTTTCAGTGTAAAGTTTTACCCAGAAAAGGGCCCCTCCATTTAACTGTTTTTGGTACAAAATTAATATTTTTACTAAAATGTACTAAAATACCAAAAATAATGACCAGACATGTACACAGCACTATTAGACACTCATTTATAGAGTTTATCAGCAAAAAAAGATAGTTCTGGGTAGAGCTGCCTAATAATATTACTGCTAATGTTAGCATCGTTTGCTGTTAGCTTAAAGGTTGCTAGCCTGAGAAGACAAAACCTACATTTCAACTTGAACTTGAACTTTTATTCAGTCAATAAATGTTTTTGTTGTTTTGTTTTTTTGTTTCCCGGAAGATATATTAGAATTTTAGATGATCTGATATAAATATATGCGTGATGGTTCAAGAAATATATTTTTACAGTGTCGTGGTTGCTGCTCATTTAAGAACAATTGAGTGTGATAGGAGTTGAAGTATTCATTTCGTCAGCATCTTTCTTTAATGTCACATGTATGTTTTATGAGCACACTGTCAACTGTATTTGGTTCTGGATGATTCTGGAGTGCAGTTAAAGCAGAAACGGGTCGGGACCCCAACCGTTCATTCTTTTTCTTTTATCTCTTAGCAGCACCGTCTTCTTTTAATCATCCCAGGACTTGGAAAGAAAAATAAGGCAGATGTCCAGAAAAATAAATTAGGAAACTTTAGTTGAACTTTACCTCAACAAGACTAAACGTGTGAATTTTTCTGTGGTTGAACTGCAGAGCAGAACATTTGATAAAATCCCAAGGAGCTCAGTGGAAACCGGAGGGAGGGCGGTGGCTCTGTTTCCTGTTCTTCCGCCGCTCACTGACATCCTCTCCCACCGTGAGGTCAGCAGCGTGTCAGCAGGCTACGACTGCATTATTTAACATGAGCCTCAACATGAACACCTCCGTCACCTGACGGTAACAAAACCTGCAAATCATTGCTTCCATTTGACACCAAAACTAAACAGAAAGGACTGCCAGCGATCACTAAACTCTGCTATTTAGGAACATTAATGCTTTCTCATTCAGCTACAGTACGAAAAGAAAGATGGACCGAACCAGAACATTTTCAGCGAACACATCTTTCAACAGCAATATGGTCAATAACACGCTCTGCGCTGAAATTAACTGTTTCTCACCTGAAACGACGTCAAGCTGAATGGACACATCACTGATACCAGTAGCATCCAATCAGAGTCCCCGTTGATTAGAAGGGTTTTTTTTCCCCAAAAGCTGCCCATGCTGCATTCAGGTACAGCTGGGAGAATAAGCTGTTAAAATAACAAATCAACTCAAAAGGGATTTCAGCATGTTTTATTCTCAAATATGTGCAAACTATCATTTAAACATTATCACAGGCTGTTTTCTGGCAGTTATATTGTTTTCTACTCTGGCTATGTCTGCTTGTACTATACTTTCAACTTTGTCAAGTTATAAAACATAATAAAATCCAATTGATTTCAGGAAATGAAACGAAGGAATTCACAGAAAAGGTTCTTTGATGCTGATCAAAGCAAAAGGAAGGGGGGAAAACAGTCCAATAGACATTTTTTATTTATTTATTTTTTCTTGATTGAAGTGTACCTAAAATGTACCGAGCCGTGAATTTTGTGTGCCATTCCCCTGCTGACTAATGCCCTCCCTACCCAAGCTGTCAGGTTGGGTAACTGTCTCCTAACCTCAACATGTCAGGCTATGGTTGCCTGCTACTAAAATGTTTTTAATCCTGCATCTGATTTCTCTCACCATTTTCCTCTCCAGTTGTACATTTAAGCACAGCTAAATCTGCAATACAGTTTTATCGTTTAATATCTATATAATAAAAGTTTCCTCATATATGATATTGTTTCACCAGAGTTAATTCTGTAGTGAGTTTAGGTTTAGTTTCTTTTCTTCGGGAGCTTCACTGTGTGAACTCAAAGCAACCAGCTGGACTGATCGAGGTGCAAATCGAGTCGGTTTATTGCAGGAATTAAAAGCGGTCATCTCAAATAAATGCAGGTTAGCCATAAACAGACCACATCCATGTATTCTGTATTCTGCTGCTGAACAATAACAAAGGCTTCTTTAAAGTGGGAGCAAAATAACAGGCATCCATAATGAGGATACAGAGATGGAGGTCTGATCTTCTGCCAGAGGTATTCCCTCCCGGCCCTCACTGACTCTGTTTCCCCCCCCCCTTATAACTACAGTGGGTGAAAAAAAGTGTTTGGCAGACATTGATTAGTGCAAAATGTCCCGCTTGAAAACATGAGAGAGGTCTGTAATTTTCAGTCAAGTGTCGTAGGTCTTCCCAAGGTTTTAACACGCTGTAGCTGGTATTTTGGCCCATTCCTCCAAGCAGATCTCCTCTAGAGCAGTGATGCCGCTGGGCAAGGCGGACTTTAGACTTTAGACCCCCTCCACAGATTCTCTCTTGGATAAGTCCACCCTGAAATGCTTCTTAGGAAGCCCCTCCTTTGTTACCATGGCAATGCATTTGGGGTCATTTGTCATGCTGGAAGACCCAGCCTCGTTTCTCCTTCAATGCTCTCACTGATGGAAGGAGGTTTTTGCCCATATCTCTCCATAAATGGCTCCATTCATCCTTTCCTTAATACAGATCAGTCATCAAGTCCCCTTTGCAGAAAAGCAGCCCCAGAGCATGACGCTTCCACCCCCATGCTCTATAGTATGTTCCTTTGCAAACACGACGAGTGGCGGCTGGTGGGCTATGATGATGGCTAGATATTATGGTTGTCAAAGGATATATATATATTACCTAATTAATTACAGGGTAGCTGTGAATTAATCCTGACTAATTAAAATTCCTAAATACGACTAAAAAAAATATTTTTTAATGTAAAGGGACAAATCTAATAGCTGTAGCTCTTTTTTCATGCAATAAAGGAGATTCATAGATTTGTTTTAAACTCCACATTCACACATGACCCTTTTAAACTATTGATCTTTTAGCCAGTTGCTAACAAAAACTAACATGTTCTGCATGTAAAGCTGTTTCTTATAAATGTTGAACAACCCTGATCTTCCTATTAATAGGACTATCCTAGGACAACAGAATGATTTCAGTCAGAGGCTTCAACAGTTTCTCTAGAACAGACTGCTACTGTAGAGGAGGAAACACTGAGCTGTCTATAGAGGTTCTGGTTCAGACTGGGATCACTCTGTTCATACTGGGAGAACCTGCCAGAGCTCCACTTAAAGCCATTCAGAGTATGAGAAGATACGGTGGAGAAAAGCTGTTATATTTCTGCTGTTCTTTATTATTTCCACACAGCTGCTGATACAGGTTTGGGTGATAGAAATGTGAGGAAGGAGATGATATGTGTGATCTCATATGAAAAATAAGAACTAATGTAAGGCAGAAATAACCAAAATATATGAATAAACTTAATATTTGGATATCAGCAGCTGTGTTAAGTATTACATAAATCAAATGTAATATAGACTTAGTAATAAAATGTTATGATTTACCTTCTTCCAACATATAAACAATCAGCAGATAAACTATAAATTAATCAATCTAAACAATAGTAATGCATTCTCTTATTGTGAAGGTCTACACTGCTACTTCCTCTAATGATTAGCACTAATTTAAGTAAAAAAACATTAATTTAACTGAATAATGCGCATTTATAACGCAGCGATACCTTACTATGTAATGTACTCAAGCTACACATATTTCCTCATCATTCTCTTGATCAGGTGTTCCCACCCAGGTGAGATCTTGCATGGAGCCCCAGGTTGAGGGAATATATCAATGCTCCGTTTTCTAATAATTGCTCAAACAGTTGATTTCTCCTCACCAAGCCGCCTGCCAATTGAAGATTGGCTAATAACAGGCTTATGAAGGTGTACAATCTTGTTCCTGGTGTCCTTGGACAGTTCTCTCCCAAGGTTGGAGTCGGACTGTTTGAAAGGTACGGACAGGTGTCTGTTATGCAGATAATGATCTTAAACAGGTTCCATTAATACGGGTAACGATTGGCGGATAGACGAGCTTCTTAAAGAAGAAGTAACAGAATTCTTGTTTGTTTATAGAAGCTAAATCCTTATTTTCTGAACAATTATACAAATAAACTCTTTAAAAATAAAAAAAAATGTGATTGCCTGGATTTAGTTTTAATTATGTCTCTCAGAGTTGAAGTGGGACAACTAGCACAATCTGCTGCTGCCAAGTGCTTTTTTGCCCCAACTGTGAGCTAAAATGAAAGCGTTTTTACACTCAAACATTTGGTGTGTTTATGAGTAAACTTTGCCAGTAATTGGTGTTTGTCTGTTGGTCGTCCGTGGGAACTTAGAGGTCACATTCGGTTCAAACTGTGTGGCTTTGTAAGAACATTCGTCCTCGTTAATTTAACCGAGGGCCGTGCCCTTCTGGTCGCTTATATCTGCGTCTCTGGGTAAAGTGATCTTGATTCTCGTTGCATGTTTCTGGAATACACACTTCACCAAATCTGAATGAAAGGTGCCAGGATGCGTGAACTTTACACCAAACAGTCTGTTCAGGACGGGGGAAAATTACACTGCAGTTGTTAAAAATGGCATTCTCTGATTCAACAAAAAGTGCAGCTGAGCAAAACATGCGTCTGTACTTGCATTTAAAAACGTGTCTTTGTCCATTCGCATACTTCACTGGGAAACAGAATTAGGTGGCATTTAGGATGGAATGGTGCATTCAAGGGGCATTCCTGTTAGATCCACCGATCTTCTAGACCAACTTCTAGGTACGTTTTTTTTACATCATAGGAAATCTAAGAGTCAAAGTGATTCTTATGAGTGATGCCAGTCAAGAATACAATCACAACTGTAGACACAGTGCCGTATCTGTGCCTGAGCCCGTATCAAGTCCAACTTTTTTTAAACCTCCCTTAACAATGTTTTAGCTGATGCAATGTTATATTCATTGTTCGTAAATTGAATCTCTGAAAATGCTGACGCTCTGCAGTTTGAAAAAAAACAGCACTCTAATTCTGTGTGAATAAACGATTTCTGACGGACGAAAGTTGACATAAAATCGCAGGTTAAAACAGGGGCTTTGCTGAACAAACCCGGTTGGCTCTGCTTAAAGGGTTGTAATGAGATTATACTTACTATAGGACGGAGCTTTTCACCTTGGTGTTGTTCACGCTCTTCAATTGGGCATTTTCGATCTTTTTCTTTATGTCCCACATGTTTGTGGGGGGAGTTGGCAAGCTGCGCGAATCGGATGAGTAATGCTGCGTTCACACCGCACACATAGTCTGCGTCAACCAACATACCCAACGCATGTAGTTTGGCTTCCAACGTTTGCTTCCGAGCAAAAAGGACTGCGTGGGCGGGGCTTCTGAACTAAGGCGGATTGTATGGAGAGAGTGGCTTGGCTTTATTTGCTAGATAAAGCTAGACAACGTTGACATGGGGTGCATCAGCGCTGATTCTTCAGATGCGTTCTGAGTTTGGGGAGTTTAACCATTTGCTCCAGGAGCTGCTTATGGATGAGGTTCGCTTTCAGCGCTACTTCCGTCTTTCCCGCGGTCAATTTTACGACCTCCTCGGCCGCATCGGAGCTCAAACCTCCTACCAGGACACCAACTACAGGTTCTCTGTTCCTCCTGAAAAGCGCCTGTCCATCTGACTTCGGTAAGTGTTATTTCTGATTTTTGAAATCTGAGTTTGTTGAAAATTTTTTCTATGGACCTGCCCTTCATTCAAGACACGTGTAAAGTGACGCTCTGATTGGTTGTCGCACTGCGACAAGTGCGTCAAAACTTCAACCAGCTGAGCTTCTGCGTTGCTTGCGTTTCTACGTTGCCGCTTGCAACGCAAGTAACGCTTGAAAAGCTGACGGAGCCAACGCAGAGACTCTGACGAACTCGACCGTAGACTTTACATGTAATCTTGCCGCAACTGAAGCTGGCATTTGGGGCTGTGTGACAAACCATAAGTAGGGTACGCGTACAGAAGGGAGGTGCCGATTGCGGGGCAGAGCAGCTTTTTCTGCTTTCAAGTGTTTCAATTTAAACACAACACAGTTCTTGAATTAGCAGGTTTCCGAAAAACATGAATTCAGTTGACATTTCACCGCCCCCAACCGTTAGCATGTGAGCAGGTCCGACAAACACTGACTCCAAGCCAGATGCTGAAGTGCTGCACCCACTGCGTTTGTAATTTAGGCACAGATACCATCGAGAAATTGTCTGGAGGAGTTGTGTCATTTCTGCGTTTTTTCCATTCCTGAAGCCAAAAAAACTATGTGAGCGATGCCTACAATTTAATAAAAAAAAGTGTGGACGGCCCCGGTCCCCCTCTAATTTTACAGTAACGTAATAATCAAAAAACCTCTGTGTGTCAAGTTCCTCGGGTGTCAAGCTACTATTAATATTTTTGGGTACATTTGTAGGTCGATCTCACAGGTATTTTCTGGGATGTATGGAGATTTATTGAACACCAAACCCACCACCTTCAGGAGCGATGCAGCAGTTTTTATTAACTTATTTCTCTGTGAAACATTGGAGGGAACGTCCGCTTTTTTCCATCGTTTGAGTGTGTGCCATTCAAAACGGAGCTTAAAAAATCTTCCATACTTTATATGACGATTTACAAACCACCACAGATTTGTTTTATCGAAGATTTTACTGAATTACTTACATTTGTTTGCACGGAATTCGATTGTTTAGTAATTTCAGGTGATTTTAATGTGCATGTGGATGTAACCAATGATAGGCATGCCAAAGAACTTAGTGCTGTCCTTGAAATGTTTGGTTTAACTCAACACGTTAGTGATGCGACTCAAAACAAAGGTCACACTCTAGATCTAGTCATTACAAAAGGTGTTAATATATAAAATGTCAATGTTGTTGATGTTCCTTTGTCTGATCATTTTTGTGTCCTCTTTAATCTATCTGTCGTACCCAAACCAGTACTTGGGCCTGGAGTTATTCAAAAAAGACACATAAACGATCCAACAAGGACAAAGTTTATGGAATTGATCAGATTTGAAAATCCCCCATGTTCAAATGTTGATAATTATTGGACTTTTATCAATATCGCCAATATTTTGCAATTAATGTGCTTTACATAATTATTATTACATAATATTTTAATGGCTATTTTCAAAGATGTACTGCAAAAACTGCACACTGTCACTTTAAAGCTGCATCAGACTTACTGTGTCAGTTAATCAGTCAGCATTTATTTAGCTTCAGGATGACTTATTCCATCATGTACTTTATAAAACTTGTTCAATCAGCTACCAGCTATCTTACGGTCTTTTAAATGTTTGTGTCTGATACTGTATTATTCTGTTGATGGATATCGGTTGTCTCTATTAGGGATGGTTACACTATAAGTCATGTTCTTTTTATATGTGCCCCTTTGTACCCCTTTCAGGGTCTCTGCACGGCCCCGCTAATAGCTTCAGATGGATGACATTGTGAAGACCGTTGTGTTATAAAAACTGAAAACCGTGGGTTTGTTTTCCAGGACTCAGATCTTCAATCTCCCGCCTTTGTGTCAGTCTCGGTCTTATCTCCTCCACCCGGACGCCTCCGTCACACGTCGCCTTCACCGAGGAGAAAAGGCATGTGCTTCTCCTTGGTTCAGGAGGGTAAGGTTGAATTTTTAGCCTGTGAGTCATCCCTTTAATGAGACAGTGATGTCATCGCTGAACGCCACTATCTGATCCGAAGCATCCAGTGTTCTGTCTTTAAAGTTTCTGGGCCTTTCCCCCCCTCCTCCCTCCATCGTTTTCGGCATGCTGCGGGACTGAGCGAGTAGTGATCGCCTCACAGACAAAAAGCTTGGAGTCGGTTTTCCTTTTCAGAAGCAGGCTGTCATCTGGGTCAGAGTTCATGTGACACAACTAGCCGGTATACGGGCCACGCATGAGTTCCTTAACAGCAGCTGTGTTTACATCCATGATGCAGGGATACAGGAACGCGGGCTTTTATCCCACCCGTATGCCGCGTGTTTCACAGAGGGACCTGAAAGCGTGAAACTTTTCGACACACCAAGCGGGAAGCAGAGATTTATCGTCTCCCCGCCGCCGCAGTTTGGAGGCACCACCAGTGACAGCTGCTCGGTGATGTCGCATCAGGAATCACCAAGAATTGTGTTTGGTTCGTTCCACACCGAGTTTATGCTTCTAAATTCCTGCTGATCACCACGTATCCTGTAATAATATTATTGACCAATCAATTAATCAATCAACTTTAGTTATAAAGCACATTTCATACAATGAAATGAATGAAATAAAATGGGCAATGGGCAGAGTGCAGATGAGCAATTTAGAACAGGAAACGCCATCTTCACCGGCAGCATCCGATCAACAGTAGCAGCCGAGGCTCCAACCCAGGGCACTCAAAGGAGGCGGCCCACCCAAGCACTACCCAGAAAACGGCAGGACAGCCACGGATTACCACCACTCCCGACACAGAGGGGAGCAATATGACGATTAATTTGTGTAAAATAACCAGAAAACATGTTAAACTGAATAAATATGTGAAAAAAATGAACAAAAGATAGATAATTGTGTAAGCAAATGAATAAATAGAAGTGAAATAAAATTACCGGGATAAATACACGACCAAAAAAGCAGTTAAAACCTTAGGGACAGATAATTGAGGCAATAAATAATCAGTTAAAAGCTCGACTAAAAAGGTGAGTCTTGCGCCTCACCATGAGTTTGTGTCCTGACTTTGGGCATGATAAGGAGACGGCTGCCAGAGGAACGCACAGACCGCGAGGGTTCATACGGTAAAAGTTTTTCTGACAGATAAGAAGGCCCAAGATGGCGTAGAAATGTTTTATGTGGGTACATCTAGTGTAGGCTTCACCTAAAACTATTCTAGTTTCTGTTAGCCAGCTAGTTAAGTTAGCTAACCGATCCAGGAGGAAAGTCTCCGTTTCCGCGTCTGTTTGATGGCGTAGAAATGTTTTATGTGGGTACATCTAGTGTAGACTTCACCTAAAACTCCTCTAGTTTCTGTTGGCTAGCTAGTGAGTTAGCTTACCAATCCAGGAGAATAGGGTCCATTTCCGCATCTGTTTGTTGGCGTAGAAATGTTTTATGTGGGTCCATCTAGTGTAGGCTTAAGCTAACAATATCTGGATAACAATATCTCTGGGGCTCTGAAGAAACTGCTTGACTTCCTGACTCCACCATTCTTCCCAGTACCAGCCCAGCTGTGCCAACCATTTAGTTGGATCATAGAGGCCGTATCTGTCAGCCTGCAATGGCGGTTGGTAGATATAAATATGTCATTGTCGTAATTCAAATATGGTAAATGGACTTCTAGTCGTACTGACCACTCAAAGCGCTTTAAATTGAAGCCACATTCACACTCACATACATACACCGACACCCAACATGGCTCGGTAGGACGATGTTTTTTTGTGGGGGTTACATCGACATGTGACTGGAGGAAGCTGGAATCGAACCTACAACCCTCCGATTGCAAGCCAACTCTACCACTGAGCCACAGTCCCCCCATAAATATATGTTTTCTTTAAAGAAAATGCTTAACTTTCTTTCCGCAACCCCCTAAAATCCCAGTTGAGGTATTTTTTTATGTATTTTTTTAATGAAAATGTTTCATATTCAACTTTTAAACGACAACTTAAGATGTACATTTCGACTGTGTCTGTCAAGTGATTTGGAATTTATTTGGTTGTAAAAATGTGCAATTATAATACCTACAAATCAGAATCATATATGATGTCACGAGCTAACGCTAGCTAGCACTTGAGACACTCTCACTCTACCAACTGTTTCTCCCCCAGCATAGCTGCTACTTTCCACACGGTCAGATTTATTGAGGTTTTCTCCCCGTTTAATTCTCATTCCTTCGTCCTGGAGGAAGAATGGTGAACATAGGTCATTCATTTGCTTCTTCTTCTTCTTCTTCTTCTTGACTCAGCAGTCATGGTCTGCTGAGTGTATTTACGCAAAACCAAAAGTAACTTTTGCCGTTGGTTAAAAATATTCATTTTCTCTACATCAAAATGTGTCTATAAAATTCGTGAAGATCATATGTTCGATTCGGGGCACATTTCAAACGCTCCATTCACATTTATTCACGTTCTTTAGACCTAAAGTGGATGGGCGTGACTCTAGCTCCCCATACCGAAGCAAAGAACAGGTGGTCATTAGGTATTTGAAGCTGTTTGCAGAAAAATTAAATATACAAAAAGTAAATATTGGTCATAAATATTCACACACTTTTCATTAAAGTGAAAATAAGGTTTTTTGTAATTATAAATAATGGAAAATGTATGTATTGAGTTTTTAAATCTATGTATGTGTTATATTTATATTGAATAAAGGATATGTATTGTATGGATTAAGAAATTTTGACTGATTTGGTGTCTCCTGGTCACATGACCTGGAAGCTAATGAAGAAAAACCTAATTTTACATATTAATAATAAATATTACATAGGCCTACATTTATTTAAAAAAATAATAATTTTGTTACTTTGTTAGTAGATTTCAAAGGTACTTTCTGGGATGCATGAGGATATATTGAAGATTAAATCTTTATGAAAACCACCGCCTTCCAGAGGGAGCCTTTGGAAGCGATTTATCCGCTCTATCAGCGCATTTCTGGAGCAAACAGCTGCATACTGCACTGCGACGCGGAGCGCAGGCGTTGGAAATAAGGGGTGAAACGTTGGAGCGCGTCTCTCTCCGCTTTAAAGAAACTAATTTCAGCAAACAATGAGACAACAAGAGAACTTATCCGCCCAACAATCACCACTGACAGCAGCGAAGTGTGTCTCTCAGAAAGCTTGATCCCGCTGCGCTAAATTCTATCACCTTGTTGTAACGCGCCACTTTACATCCCCAGTAACGGTAACGGCGTTGCAATGGTGGGAAAAACAATTAATTAAGATTACTCCGTTACCTTAAAGAGAACGCAGTTAGTAACACCGTTGCTCCCAACACTGCATCTGCTAATTACCAACTTTGTTGAAAGAATGATATCAAAGATTTTCAGCAATGTGATATGTGTAGTTAAAGAAACGCTAGCTTGCAGCATCCAGGCTAATAACGTTAGCTTCACTTAGCAATGTTTTATTTCGGTCATTAATCCTTCCCTGTAGAGGGTGACACGGAGTCAATTGTCGCTCCCCTCCCATCCCGATCCCAAAAAAATACTCCCGTCACGTCTGGTCACGTGACAGCCCCCCAAAAAAATCTTGTCCCGAAAAAATCCCGAAGAAATCTTGTCCCGTCCCGACCCGAATCCCGTAAATAAGTAATTTACCTCCTATGGCGCTCGCTCCCCCCCTTTAAACCATAGCCTAGCACAGTATCAAAGATAATCTATTTAGCTTTATCCACCATCTTTAACCATATCCTGCATTCTCGTTGTTTGGCCACCTTACCACCTCATGAATGGACTTGATTCGTCTGACTACCAAACTATTAAGATACACGCATTTTCAGCCGGATACCATATGTCTACCAATTTATCCTACTGTGGTGTAGCAACAACGTAGCAGTTTCAGTATTGGTGCGTGTTGTGTAGTAGATCCGATGGAATTGCATTTTGCAGCGGAGTTAATAACCACACACATTGGCACCACATCGCATCATAATTTTTTTAAGCTAATTCCCTGATATCTGACAAGATAAATGTAAAAAAAATAAAAAATTCTAATTTCCGGTTTCCCACCCGATCCCGTGGATTATTTCCTTACCCGTCAAAATCAACAAAAAAAATTGACTCCCGTCCAGCGGGAATCCTGCAGGAATCTCGTGACCCGTGGGAATCCCGAAAAATTGTCACCCTCTACTTCCCTAGTCTCTGTCTCTGCTTTCTGGAACATGCAGCAGGCTCACGTCTGTATGTTTGTGCTCCATCGTATGTGTAGTTGTAAACATTTAAAGTTTTTTGTGTCAAAGTCGGCAATAAAATCCACAGTTTTCCACTGATCACGCTGTCAGGACTCCCTTCCGCCAGGTCACTTCCGGTTTAGTGGAGGTTAAATCTCCCAGAAACTAAACTAATTTATGGCCAAATAAATCTTTATTTAGAAACAGTTCCTAATATATTTCTCTAAACATTGGCTTTTTGACCTTTAACCTGCATTTTACAGTGACAGTGTGTAGTTTTTGCAGTACATCTTTGAAAATATCCATTAAAATATTATGTAATAATGATTATGTAAAGCACATTAATTGCAAAATATTGGTTTTAAAATACACAGGGGGAAAGCCATATTAGATGACGTCTTTACTTCTACAAGAGCCAGGACGGACAAAGCGCACGGAACACGGCCGCTATTAAAACATTGATTTTCCCTCAAAATGCGAAAAAGATTCAGCCTAAATAAATTTTTACTTCTTCGCTAGTTTCAAGCGATGAAAGAGAGACTGATGTGCTCGTCATGTTGCAGCAAATAGATCGTTCTCAGGGAATTGAGCGTTTAAAAACAGCACTAGTTGGACCTCCGTTGTTGAGTTTCTTACTCGAAGACACAGATACCGCATGCTTGTGATAATTTAGGTATGCACTGCCCCCTACTGGCAGAAAAGTACACACTGTGCCTTTAAAGATAAGTGGCATGCTGATAAACCACAGGCTTGCACTCAGCACAGCTGTCTACAAACATTTTAATGATTCGGAATGTCTCCATCACCGTCTGGCGCCGTTGACGAAGAGTTAGAAGGTGTAGGCTTAAGGTGTAGCCTTAAGAACTGCTCGCCCAGCGTATCACAAAAAATCCCCCTAGAACACCTCAAGTTCCTCCTGCGCATCAAACCTCAGTCCTCCATAAACATCATCAAACAAGAGTTTGAAATAATTAATGGTTAATTGGTAGAAGGTTTGGAAAAATCTGACCTTGGCTCTGAAGATTTCAACGTGTTCCATCCAGGTATAAAACCACTGAAATCATTTATTTCTCTGTTAGTTCATCTCAAAAGGCAGCCGATTTGGATGTTGTCAATCCATTAAATGGCTGTTTTTAGCGGTTATCACTTTTTGTTCAATTTTGTTGGACATGGTTGGTGCTGATTAGGGATGTAAGAAAATATAGATATGCCTATATATCGCGATATTTTATGCCATGATATGTTATCAATATTCAAAAGCAAAGAATCGATTTTTATTTTTTACGAATTTTAATTAAACCATTAATAACTACATTAATTTTTGTCATAAAATTAATGTAAAATAAAATATGTAGTCTTGCTTATTATATTGCGGTATATCGTAATATATCGTATCGTCTCCTTTGTATCATGATACATATCGTATCACAAGATGCGTGCCAATACACTGATTAGCTGATTAGCCTCACTAAGAGTGGTTCTGAGAGCTCAGCCGATTCGGATGTTATCAATCTATCAATTGGCCATTATTAGCGGTTATCACTCCCATTAAATGCCGTCAGCGTAGCATATCGTAACGGGAGTTATCTAACCAATTTTAACCAACCCACAAGTTTTATGTCCTAACCTTAAGGTCACAGAAGGACTAATATACTTTCTTTTAAGTGCCTAAACCTAATTTGAAGAGGTTTTAAACACCAAACGGAAAAGAACGTTTCAGTAGGTAGAGAGGGCACAGTCTGACGGCATTTAATGGGAGTGATAACCGCTAATAACGGCCATCACATCCGAAACGGGTGCAAAAGGTGAACCTCGTTTATGAATCTCAAACTGACATCTTTCTCAGGTACATTTGATTAATTTGGCCAATGAAAACCCATCATTGTGTTGCTCAGAATATTAGACCATGAAAAATGGTCGTAGCCGCTTGGTGTGAATAGATTATATAAAAGTTTTGACTAAACAAATACCAGAAGGTTTGAATTTCCTTTGGATGATTTCCAGTTGCTTTGAAATAGAAAATGAATCCCAATTATTAGTTCCCTCTGGGATGCCGATGTTTCAGAGCAGAAAACCCGTTTCTCTGCTCACAGTTCACCCAGATGCGTGATGAATACATGGATGATCACTTATCGTTTGCGTACTGGATGCATCCTGTATGCTGGACCCCCGCATACGCATCACAGCCTTCAGTCATGGCTCCGCCTCGGGCAGGAAACGTCTGCAAAGCAAAGAATGTTTGGCATGAAAAGACCCGTACATACGGAGGAAGTACTTCAGAACCCTCCCTGTTCCTCTCATAATACCTCAGGGTCAGCCGTCCATCGGTGACTGTCATGTTTTTTCCACCCTGTAAAATGGAAAGTTATGCAAACAAGCCGAGCGTGAATCATTTTATTATTTTTTTTAATGCTCCATTTCAGTTTTGAAGCATGATTTGTTGGGTTTAGCGACACATTTCACTCAGGATCTAATGGAGAAGTTTATTTTTAATCCAATCCCTGCAAGACGACCAACACAGGAGCAAATGGGTTCATAGGTACAAAAAAAATTCAAATTATTGTTATTCAGTAGAATAAGAACAAAATAAAACCCATAAAACACAAAATGTAAAGGTAAAAGGCCTTATTTTAATGCAAAATATAGCGACAGGATAATAACTTGCCAAAAAACACGGTAAGATAAGACTTTATTGTCATTATGCAGTCGAATCACAAAATTTTGTTGTTATAAATAACACTTCAATGGATATAAGAAGTCAAAGCTCTGGGTGACAGGATGAAGTTTTTCTGATTTTAATGACGTCCTGGGTCCAGCTAGAGCAGGAGTGTCCAAACTTTCCACATTTTTTTCTAAGTGTGTAATGCTTTAATTAAGTTAATTAAAGGAATCAGAATTGTTGTTAGAAAGGGTTAGAAAGGCTTTTGCAGGTTTGCCTTATTAGAATAAATGTTGTGAAATCTTTAGGTCTCGATTAGAAAAGAAAATAGAACAAAAATAAAACCAATAAAACCAGGATTTTCTTTGAAAACGCTTGCTCTATTCAGGCGAGTTTCTTAAATTCACTTTAAGCAGATTTTTGGTGCAGCAAAGTCAACGGACAGATGTGGTCCTAGTGGGAGATTGCAAAAAGTTTGGTTATTTAAAGAGAAATATTTGGTGTTGTCGCCAACAAGCTGTATTGCAACATTTTAACTTGTTTTGAATAATTTTGAACTAATTAAAGATAAAGTCTCTATCTGGATCAGACACCTGTGCTGGAGGGGCAGATTTGTTTAAAGTCAGGGGCCGCACTTTGAAAACCCCTGACCTAGAGAGCGGCTAGACATACGGGACAAGGTTTGGGCGAGGCCATATAGAGCCTTAACAGAAAATAACAGAATATTAAAATGACTCCTTAAAGCAGGGCTGGCCCAAAGACTTCTGGGGCCTTGATATGACTCAGCGGCGCCCCCTTTCTGTTAAAACAACGACCCACAATAACAGCGTTTTAATACATATTTGGTCTGATCTGGGAAAGTAGGCGGAGTTATTTGGCTGATCTTTAAAACCAATCCGGGGTAAATGTTATTAATATCTTGGACAATCTGAAGCTCGAACAAAATTGAAAGGTTCAACTAAAGCATCAGTTTGTAACCATGGTAACACCACAATGAATGCTTTAAAATTAAAGGTACATTTTACATAATTAGCATGTTTTTCTAAATTAAAAGGTAAAGTATATACGTTTTTATTCATTTAAATGTATTTGATTTAAATATTTATAAATCAAAATTGTAAATATTTTTTAAATATAGAAAAAAATAAAAATAGAATTTTAATTTAAAAATATAAATAAAATAACTAGTCACAAACGAACTTGCCTAGTTACTACTCAACAAATTTCTTTCTAAATAATCTACACAGAAAGAAAACTAAATCAGATTAAGTTTAATTTCATAAATTTAAAAATATGTAGTCTCTGTTCAATTTCAGCATTTATGGGGGGCCCAGATAAGTTTGGGGGTAATTTTTCCAGTTTGGATTCTCCCTTAGAGATAGGGGCAGAAGTTCAGTCATCCTGGAGGAGCTGAAGACAGAAAAGTCTGGGTCTGGTTATAGTCTGGTTAGGCTGCTGCTTCAGGGGCCCGACCAACGATAAGGATGGATGGATGGATTGTTGGAT
The DNA here is from genome assembly GCA_028564705.1 of Apricaphanius iberus. Lineage (NCBI taxonomy): Eukaryota > Metazoa > Chordata > Actinopteri > Cyprinodontiformes > Aphaniidae > Apricaphanius > Apricaphanius iberus. Next base: position 89,573 of record JAPXFQ010002775.1, read on the forward strand.
GGATGAATGGATGGATGGATTGTTGGATGGATGGATGGATGGATTATTAGATGGATGGATGATTAGATGGATGGATGGATGGATGGATGGATGGATGAATAAATGGATGGATGGATGGATGAATAAATGGATGGATGAATGGATGGATGGATGGATGAATAAATGGATGGATGGATGAATAAATGGATGGATGGATGGATGAATAAATGGATGGATGAATGGATGGATGGATGGATGAATAAATGGATGGATGGATGGATTGATGGATGAATAAATAGATGGATGGATGGATGAATAAATGGATGAATGGATGGATGGATGGATGGATGAATAAATGGATGGATGGATGGATGAATAAATGGATGGATGGATGGATTGATGGATGAATAAATGGATGGATGGATGAATAAATGGATGGATAGATGGATGAATGAATGGATGGATGGATGGATGAATAAATGGATGGATGGATGGATAAATGGATGGATGGATTGATGGATGAATAAATAGATGGATGGATGAATAAATGGATGGATGAATGGATGGATGAATGAATAAATGGATGGGTGGATGGATGGATAAATAAATGGATGGATGAATGAATAAATGGATGGATGGATGGATGAATAAATGTATGGATGAATGGATGGATGGATGGCTGAATAAATGGATGGATGGATGGATAACTGGATGGATGGATTGATGGATGAATAAATAGATGGATGGATGGATGAATAAATGGATGGATGGATAAATGAATAAATGGATGGATGGATGGATGGATGAATAAATGGATGGATGGATGGCTGAATAAATGGATGGATGGATGGATGAATGAGATTGGATTGATGGATGAATAAATAGATGGATGGATGGATGAATAAATGGATGGATGGATAAATGAATAAATGGATGGATGGATGGATGAATAAATGGATGGATGGATGGGTGAATAAATGGATGGATGGATAAATAAATGGATGTATGGATGAATAAATGGATGGATGGATGGATGAATAAATGGATGGATGAATGGATGGATGGAGGGATGAATAAATAGATGGATGGATAAATGGATGGATGGATTGATGGATGAATAAATAGATGGATGGATGGATGAATAAATAGATGGATGGATGAATAAATGGATGGATGGATTGATGGATGAATAAATAGATGGATGAATAAATGAATAAATGGATGGATGGATGGATGAATAAATGGATGGATGGATGGGTGAATAAATGGATGGATGGATGGGTGAATAAATGGATGGATGGATGGATGAATAAATGGATGGATGGATGGGTGAATAAATGGATGGATGGATGGATAAATTGATGGATGATTAGATGAATGAATGGATAAATAAATGGATGGATGGATGGATGGATCAATAAATGGATGGATGATTAGATGGATAAATGGATGGATGGATGCCGCTGTCACCACAAGCCAAAATCTTCCAGCTGTAAATTCAGTCTATTTGCAGATGTTAAGTTTCCAAATCATAAATTATTCACCTTCAGGGAATCAATAGTTTGTGCTTTGGCCTTGATCTACCTACCAAATGTGTTTTTAATGACGTTTTAAGACCTGTGGGACCTTCCGTTGCCATCACTAGAGCTCTCCCACCATCTCAGATTCTCAGTTGCGGAATTTTCTTACCAAGCTGCAGCTGTCTGGGGACGCAACACAGTTTTTTAAAATCATTTTAGCTTTTACAGACAGAGTCAAGGAGCCGCTCTTCTTCTGAGCTGATCAAAATTTGGACCATATTTAGCCCAGAACGATCTGTCGTGCTGCGGTCGGACCCGCTGGCTGGATTATTTGGACCGTTTCTCTAAACCCTCGAGGTAAACGGTGAGCTCCACCGATTTAACGTCCTTAATAAAAATGTCATTTCAGATCTTTATGGATGTAGATGAGAGACGAGGTGCGGATGTTCGGAGTGGAAACCACACCCGGGGCCAGATGTTGACAGACTACATGGACCGTCTACAGAACGGGCGTGGCTCTCCTCATCCAGCCTATTGATCGGTTGTGTTTTCCCAGACTCCATTCATGGAGAAATTGGAAGCAGCTGCACCATCTGCCTCCTCTGCAGAGATGTTTGCACGAGGCGTGTGTTGGGAGTCGCTGAGAATGTCTCAACCTCACTACCTTGGAAACTTTGAACAGATGTTTGCTGTTGTGATCTGATCCAATCAGGTCAAGGATTCAATAGTTTACAAAAATTGATTAGATATTTAATTAGTTTTAACTTTTTCTATTCTATTTGAGTTTTAAATAGTTTTACCATTTGTTAGTTTAGTTCAGTTTCAATATTTTGAAAATCCTTAATTTAAGTTTGGTTTTTAATAGTTTAAGTTGCAGTTTTAGTATGTTTTGAAACACAAGTTACATACCAGGGGAAAACTGACACAAAATGTAATTATTATAGTTTATAAAACTGTAGTGACTTGGGGCAGATGACCAACCATGCATAAGTCTGTATGGTTGGTCATTTGTATAATTTTTATTATTATCTGTATAAAAGCTCAAACCTCAAAGCTGTTCAACGTGATCAGGGACATGATTGTACACCTGCACAAGACCGGGACGAGCCAGTCTACAATAGGAAAGCATCTTGTTTAGAAGAGATCGGCAGTTGGAGCAATTATTAGAAAATGGATCATTGATATTCTCCCTTTACCCCCGGCTCTTACCTGGTGGGGTACACATGGTCTAGAGAATGGTGAGGAAACAGCCCAGAACTACACTGGGGGGAAGAGAAGAGATCTGGAACCACTGCAACAGATATGACCATTATTAACACTCTACGTTGTTGTGTTGTGGATTAAAATCCTGCAGCGCTCGAAAGGTCCCCCTGCTTAAACCAGCACATCTCCAGGCTCGTCTAAACTTAACCAGAGACAATCTGTGTGATCCAGAGGAGGATTTGGAGAACATCATGCTGTCAGATGAGACCAGAATAGAACTTTTAGTTACGACCGCCACTCCTCATGTTTGGAAGGGAAGAATGCTGATTGCATCCCAAGAGAAAGATAAAACACTGTGAAGCATGGAGGTGGTAACATCATGCTTTGGAGCTGGTTTTCTTCAGTCGGGCCAGTACGATTGATCAGTGTTAAAGGAAAGATGAATGGGGCCATATATCGTGGCATTTTAGTCGAAAACCTCCTTCCATCAGTAAGAGCATTGAAGATGAAACGTAGATGGGCATTTTCAGCATGACGATGATCCTAAACACATCGCCCGGGCCAAAAAATGAGCTTTGAAACTTTTCAAAGTTCTGGAGCGCCTAGCCGGTCTCCAGACAAAAAAAAATCAGTGCTCTAGAAGAAAATCTGCATGGAGGAATGGGCCAAAATACCAGCTACAGTGTGTGAAAACCTGGTGAAGATTTACAGGAAACATGTGATGTCTAACATTCACCAAACAATGTTATATATGACAAAGTTTTGAGGGGAAATTTTATTATTGACCAAATACTTATTTTCTGCAACATTATACAAAAATTATTATTTAAAAAAATAAAATAAAATATGATTTCCTGGATTTTAATAAAGATTTTGTCTCCAACAGTTGAAGTGTAGCATTTCTCATCAAGGCTAGCCACCGCCTTGTGTTTTTTTTCATCCTCTGACTGCAAACAGCTTGAGGTGCGTCACCGCCACCTTCTGAACAGTAGTGTGGATTAGAATAGTTCTAATGCCATCATTCTTACTGACGATATCATGCTATTTTACAGCTTTCAACTTCTAGGATAGACGTATTCACATTCAGACCACGAAGTAAAACAAGTCGTTTCTCTATCCTGCCCCCCCAATAGTGAATTTGAAGTGCACCAAGTACCAAAATGATACTGTGTTTTATTTGTGTAAAAACCGGAGTCAATAAAGTTAATTTTAGCTGCTAAATCTACCACGTTTTAGACAGAGCCCAAAACAACACAGCTGCGTCCACTAAGCAAATCTTTCCAGCCCAGTATATAAAAAAGCCGTGGGTGTTGTTTGCGCCCGTTTACTGAACATTCTGAGATGCTACAGATCAATTAATTAACCACAAAATGCTGTTATAAGATCGCATAAGCAGCTTGATAAATGGCTAACACACATTAGCATTAGCATGTAGCTATTTACTTCTCTGTCCATCAGGCGTCTTTGTTGTTGGAAATGACCCAGCTGCTGTTCTTTAGGAATGTAGGATAAAGTCCTGTAATCCACGCAGCCAAACGGGCGTTTTCACCGATACATTTTAGAAAGTAAAATTCCAACAAAAAAGCGGTTTCACCTGTTAAACCGCAGCTTTGAGAAGGGGGAGTGTGTGTTTGCAAATCTACCAGAGGTAAGCTGCTCTCTCTGCAGGGGCGGCGAGGTTCGTTATGAGAAAATTGCACTAACAGATGGTTGAAAACTCCAAAAACAGCATTTTGCATGATATAGGCCGTTTAATTAAAGGAATACTTCACAACTTGAAAGATGAATGGGTATTTAAAGTAGGTCAGATATGTAGTAGAAATGTGAAATTATTTTTGAATTTGGAGCATTCTAGACTGAGAAAAGCCAGAAAATGTATTTTTTACTTATGTGGCTGAAATACAACAACTCCCAGAATGCACTTGCTTTGCTGCCCTGAGGCCACTCACAAACCACGCCTACAGGCTTGCTTTCAAAGGAGAGTGGGGGTAGGCTAATGCGCTAAGTAGTTTTTATCTCATTATTTATTTCAACATGTATCATTTTACTATGGTGGAGGAATATTTATTTCTATGTGAATATCAATAATAATAAAAAATTCTTCATCTTACCCTTTACTCTTGTGTACACAAAACTTGTACATTATAGGCCACGTCCACACTAAGCCGGATAATGCCTTAAACGTATAATTATTTAGTCTACACCCCCCTATCGTCCACACTGTTTAAGGTCTGTAGCCGGATAACTATTAGCCGGGTAAGAGAGCCGTGTAAATCTTAATTCAACGGCTAAACCAGCTAGTGTGGACAGCTTCCCCGGATAATGAAAGGAAGTGGCGTCAATGAATGCTGCGTCAATAACAATACGACACTACAGACAAAGACAACAGCCAAGAGTAATAAATCGATCTCGTCGTCTGTCCACACCAAAAACTCTCTCTTCTTCTGAGCAGCTATTGTTCTCTTCGGTTAACGGGACAAGCAGATATGTACTGTGCTGTAGAGCTTCTTGTATATATTATGTAGGCGCTGGCGTCACGTAGATTATACGCGCGTTTCGTTCGTCTTTTCGCGCATGCCCAGTATTTGCACAGGTCGCTATGGGATTGCGCAATCATGGGACCTAAATGCTCGTGTTGAGTGGATAACATTAGGCGTCTAACTCCCCGTATAACCTTATCGGCTTAGTGTGGAAGTAGCCATAGACTTGTGGAGGAAGGCTGAATGTTTACCGTAACTGATTTTGCAGTACTTACTTTACTGTGCTACTGACTACCTGGCTTATTTCCGTTCTTTAGAATTTATTTTGGGATAAAAAAGTGAGCATAATATATATTACACAACTCAGACTTTCTCATTAAAAAGATGATGTCAACAAGAGCAGCTTAGCAGCTCTGCATATGTTTTTTTTTTTCCTCAAATTGAAATCACAATTTCTCTAAGCTGAAACATTCTTTAGGTTAACATAAACTCTAAAATAGCAACACTAAAGGTTTATAACAAACACATGAAATGTGATTTATAACGTTTATTTAAAAAGTATATAAAATAACATTTTTTAACACTCAAAGCTCTTCAATAGCTTCGGCAGTTTCCTGATATCCACAGTATTGACCGTCAGGCGCGGGGTATCGTATCTGATGTCCAAAACAACACAGTTAGGCAAAACTAGACGACAGCCTTTGCCAAATCTCTCGCCTTGCAGGACCCACTCCATAAAGTGACGGTAGGCTGTTAGACGGTATCAATGCTGCCAACTCTCACGCATTGGCCGTGAGACTCACGCATTTGATTGGCTTCTCACGGTACACATTCAACATCTCACGCTGAAATAAACGGTTTTGTTTTTGAAAAAAGAAAAAAATATATATCTTTTTCGGACTATTCCAAAGAAAAGCCCCTAGAAAAAACATTAATTGTATATTTTGTTGCGACCATAAGCTGCAATAAATGTGAGCTGGAAAAATAATGCAACTTGTATGGCACTAACAAACACCGCTATGAACTAAACAAGCTCCCGGTTTTATTCCTCCACACACCTATTTGGCACACGGTGCAACATTTCAACCATGACAAAACAATAACACATTTTCCATAACACTAAACAATATAATAGAAAGTAACACAAACTTCATAACAGAATAACAATGAACAAAGGAGATATAACCAATTTAATAATTAAATATTACCCACAATGCATCCTGCTCACTGACTGCACCTACAGCAGCCAGGATCATTAAAATACGATAACAATCTGACAAATATAATTGGCGGGTCTCCTGAAAACCATTTTCAGTTGACTTTGAAGTACCCTGAGGTTCTACACCCTGCAGTGAATAGTGAGCAGGGAACGTTGTTGACTCTGATTGGAACGCAATCGGGGTTACTAGGGCAACGCGACTGACCTGACGACCAGTTGCATCATCCTGGACTGAGCAGGAAGAGAGGAGTCCGCTGCTTTTGTACCTTTCAGGTATGTTTAATCTCCTTAATCTTTAAATATTGCCTGCTAATTTGTTGTGTGTATCGTGAAAATATTTGAATGCATTTTGAGCCGTTTAGTAAACATTATTGATAAGTTTAATTCGTGTATTGCCGCAGCAGTTAGCTTGTCCTCCTAGCTAGCGGAACGGGACGGTGTAATGCCGAAAAAAGCACCCCTGCCGTGAAAAGCACCCCCTCTTAAAGGTTTGTTGTGACAGCCAGTCACCTGTGGATGGCAATTGTTTTTGTTTACTTAAGGCTATCTCTGGGAAATAACAGCACCCTTGACCAACCAGCCTGTTGTGCAAATAAATAAATCTTTCAAGACATTAACAGAACTTGAGTTTACAATAGTATTGTGTATATTATTTGATTCAGTTGTCCACAATAATAGGCCAACATTTGAAATAAAAAATAAAGATTAATTAATTAGACGTAGACCTAGACTTAACTTTATTTATTCAGTAGAATGATCTAATAATTAGATCATTCAATTGATCTAATTGTTGAGTAGATTATTATTCTAATCTGATTGATTAGAATAATAATCTAATCAACAATCATTGTTTATTATTATAATATATAGCCTAATGTTACCATATTATTGTAAGAGAATTTAATTTTACTTTTTAAATTTAAATTTATTTTAAAAAATCATATATTAATATGTTTATTAAATATCAACATGCTGGTAGAGGATTGGGGTAAATTCTCAAAGATAGTCTGGTAAACATACAGTAGATACTCGTTATCTACAGGAAAATGGCTGTACATCCAAAATGGTGCCACGGTAGGGTAAATCCTCTAACATAACAAATGCAAGAGGTAGATCTTTTATATTGTTTATAAGCACAACATTTATCTTATATGATTTGTGTCATATTATATGATTTTAAAGGACAGCTTTGTGGTTACTTACCTGTTATGTTGTATTCTTGCTTATTAAAGAGAAAACAGGAGTCTAGGGCCAGCTAGCGAGAAACAGACCCCTTAAATCTGTAAAGATTTCAAGGATGATCCGTAAAGAGGCAGGGACAATGGCAGGAGGAAAAAGGAGCATATTGTTTTATTTTTCGAATGATCAGTCACCCAGCAAAAGAGCCTTGACAGAAGAACGGTCAGGAAGGACAGAACAGATGCACAACAAACAGCAGCAGAAGGAGCAGCAGCAAAGGGAACAGCAGGAAAAGGAGCAGCAGCACAGGGGACAGCAGGAAAAGGAGCAGCAGCGCAGGGAACAGCAGGAAAAGGAACAGCAGCACAGGGAACAGCAGGAAAAGGAGCAGCAGCACAGGGAACAGCAGGAAAAGGAGCAGCAGCACAGGGAACAGCAGGAAAAGGAGCAGCAGCACAGGGAACAGCAGGAAAAGGAGCAGCAGCAAAGGGAACAACAGGAAAAGGAGCAGCAGCAAAGGGAACAACAGGAAAAGGAGCAGCAGCACAGGGAACAGCAGGAAAAGGAGCAGCAGCACAGGGAACAGCAGGAAAAGGAGCAGCAGCACAGGGGACAGCAGGAAAAGGAGCAGCAGCGCAGGGAACAGCAGGAAAAGGAGCAGCAGCACAGGGAACAGCAGGAAAAGGAGCAGCAGCAAAGGGAACAACAGGAAAAGGAGCAGCAGCACAGGGAGCAGCAGGAAAGAGAGCAGCAGCAAAGGGAACAGCAGGAAAAGGAGCAGCAGCACAGGAAACAACACCAGGAAGAACAGCAGCAGAGAGGAAGACCCCAAGAACAACAGCGACCTGATAAGAGTAAAGCAAAGTGTGGAGCTGCATCATATGCATGCGTCTTTAAGAATGAGTGGACCACAACCTGGCCATTCATCATGAGAGGAAGCCTCTGTACACATTATTGGTGCTCTGTTTGTCGTGTGGAAAATGCATGTTGCCACCAGGGCATTACAGATGTTGTGCGCCACATAAAGAGCAAGAGCCACCAGGCAAAACAACAGGCCCTACAATCCATGGCTACATTAGATAGGTTTTCTGTACCCACTTCCTCTGTTGGAGGGATGTCAGATCAAGAGGCTAAGGTATGTTATGTGTTATGGTCCTTTCAAGGTTAAATAGTTTTGTGTAAAGTACTGTACTGCCATGGTTGATAGTTGAGACGAAATGACTGTCTTTTTTAGGTTTTGTATTTCTGTGCTGTGTTTTCCAGTGCAACTTTCTTAGTAACCTGTATATCTGACTTGCCATTGTGCTAACATGCCCTGCTCTGGTGTCTAAAATTATTTAAACTCAACTGAGTTCTTTGGAGGGTCATGATATAATTTTTTCTTACAGACAAGGAGAGCTGAGGTCAAAATGGCAGCAACAATGGTGCAGCACAATGTGCCACTTGCTGTTGCTGACCACCTTGGGCCTCTTCTGAAGGAGTGTTTCAAGGATTCCAAGACAGTCCAGGAGTACAGGTGTGCCAGAACCAAGACTTCATGTATTGTCAATGAAGCGCTGGCACCACATTTTATGAAGGAGTTGGTGATGCAAATGAGGGAAGGACCATACACCCTCATCACAGATGGATCCAATGACACAGGTAAACCATTGAATATGATGTTTTTCTCCTTCATAATAATCTGGAATTATTTAGTTTTAAACCATCTACTTGAATGGATGGGAGGCTTTGCATGCTTATATGTGGTCATTGCAGGAGTAGAGAAGATGAACCCCCTGACAGTCCGGATCTTTATGAAAGATCAGGTTGTCCACCGCTTCTTGGGTATGTGTACTACAAGCGGAACAAGGTGTGGGACAGCAGACGTCATCTTCAGCAAGATCAGTACCACCTTGGAAGAAAAGGGCATTCCATGGCAAAACTGTGTTGGCCTCTCTGTGGACAATGCTGCTGTGAACACAGGTTCACATAACTCCATTGCCTCCAGAACCCTGAACAAACACCCCAGTATTTATGTTCATGGTTGCCCATGTCATGTAGTCCACAACACCGCTAAATGTGCTGTGGCACGGTTTTTGGACGTGAGTAAAGGTCTAGTTTTACTAATGTGACTTAATATTTCTGCGGTGATTACATGCAGCAACTCACTTGTTACAGTGTGGTTCATACATTGTAGGTGTCCAAATTTGATCTAGAGGATCTGGTTGTTGATGTCGGCTATTGGTTTAAGGGCAGCACGAACCGGAAGGGGTGCTTGACAGGTATGCACTTTTGATAAAGTTGATTATAATATGGAAAATCACTGCTTTGAGTACATGTAATTTATAATTGATGTATGTAACAGAATTTTGCGAGCTGCACGAGGCAGAGTATATGGAGATCCTCCAGCATGTTTCTGTTCGTTGGTTAAGCCTTGAACGCTGTGTGACCCGGATTCTGAGACTTTATGACCCTCTGGCCAGCTACTTTAAATCTGCTAGTATGGTCCCTCATTTCATTTTCATTATACAGCTACTACAAATTTGCCTCCAAAATTATGTACACTTGTGTTTTTGCCAACCTTGTTTGTTTATTTAATAGATGACAATCAGGCGAGGTTCAAAAGACTTCTGGTGGCGTTCTCTGACCCGATGACAGAGGTGTACCTAATGTTTTTCCAGGCCACCATACCAGTGTTCACCTCATTCAACCTCCTGCTCCAGAGAGAGCAGTCATCAATATTTTTATTGCACGATGAGGTACAGTACATTGGGAGGATAGGATATGCCTCTGCTGTTGTGTGCCTTTTCTGTTTGGTGTTATTTGCTGTGAACTTGTACAAGTTTTACACCTGTAAATGTATGTGTTATAGATGACAAGCTTCATTCGCAAGCTGTGTGCAAAGTTCATGGTGCCTACAGCGCTACAAGGCCATCAACAGCTGCATGAAATTGCTTTTAAAGAAAATGCAAACCAGTTGCCAGGTCTGTAACCCCATGTCATGCTTTGCCTTGTACCAAGGTTTTGTCCCATCTTGATATCTAGTTTTGGGCTAACTGGAAGCTCAGTTGTAAAGGAAGTTATATCAATCTTTAAAATCCATTAATAGTGCTTCTGGCTAGCCCAAAACCATTGGACCTCAAGCCCAGTGTGACATGCTGATATTATGTGATCAGTACGACACAGCATTTCTAATAATCTGTTGTATCACTAGCAAGGACCACGCCACAGATTGAGAATTTTAACAGTTTATTGAAGGCGTGGAGAATTGAATGGTCTGAGGAGGGACATCGTCGGAGACCCAGGACTCAGTGTGGGGGTGCAGTCTTCGAGAAATCGTCTTTCCGAGCCTGCTCAGAACCCCCCTCAGACAAAGCCTATACGATGTACAAGGCGCCGAGAAAGTCATCTCGAGGCCCTTTACGAAAAAAGTCATTGCAATCCAATCAGATAAAAGTTTGTCTAAGTAAGGAATCCCAGCAGATTGCCGAGTCGTCAACGTGGGGTTGAGCAGTTCCTCAGCAATCTCTCATACTGAGCAAGCATGTAGCGACTGTGGAGAGGAAAAACTCCCCTTTAGCGTGAAGAAACCTCTGGCAGAACCTGGCTCAGAACAAGTGGTCGTCAGCCGCGACCGTCTGGGGGTCTGAGGAGACAGGAGAGAGCATGGAGGATGCTCGGTCACCCGGAGCATGGACCGATCCCCCCCCCACATGGCAGGGGGCATTGTAGTTGAGCAGGACACCAGACCGGATGGAGCTTCATTCTCCAACAGTCCGAGCCCACGACGGAACATCTGCGGCAACGGCTCGGAACCTAAAAGAGAAATTGGAAGAGGTAGTACAGGAGTGAACAGGGGCACGGAACGTGGAGGCTGTGTCCGATGGACGCTGCTAAGAAAAAGGGGGAAAGGTCGAAGGGGCAGGTCGGCAGGTACCCGGTAAAGGAAAGCGGGTTGGCAGGTACCCGGAAGAGACGAAGCGGGTCGGCAGGTACCCGGAAAAGGAAAGCGGGTCGGCAGGTACCCGGAAGAGAAGAAGCGGTTCTGCAAGATCCTGCGAAGAGCGGCGACGGGTCGGCAGGTACCCGGAACCTAGAGGGAGGGGAAGGGAGGGGCAAAACGATCGAGCCAAACGAGGGATGAAGAGCAAGCAGAGCTTATAAGTGTATCGTGATGTGATTGGAGGTGCGGAGTACCGGAAGAGTTGGATTAAGACTAATTGGGATGTATGAAGTGGATCTGAAACGTGGTCCCCGCTCCTGAACCTAAATCAACATGTTGACTCCATATTGTGTATTTCACAGGAAGAAAGCTGCACATTGGCTTCACCACCAGGGCTAAGCTCAACAGGCTGCTGGATGATGGAGACATCACACCACAAAAGATGGAGAAATTCCATGAAGCTGCTTTGGCATTTCTTGTCAATGCTGTGGACTATGCATTGAAGAAGTTGCCCCTACAAGAGTCACTGCTCAAGCATACCAAGTTTGTAGATGTCCGACAGAGGTTGGAATGTACCGTAGAAGATGCCCTTTACTTTGTTGAGAGGTTAGAATTTTTTCAGATATTTCTGTTTGTTAAAGGAATAGTTCACCGTTTTTACATACTGACATGTTCTTACCTTACCTAAGACTAGTTGATATGTGCCTGTCTGGTCTTTGTGCGCTCTGTCGTGCAAACGGAGCACAAACGTAGCCTCTTCCACATTCTGTATAGCTCCAAATCAGCTCCCATCAGAAGCTACCAAACTCTTCTACGTTTTCCGTATTTAAATAGTTACGCTACAAAGTATAGTAACACAGAAATGTAACGTGTCGATTTTCTCAGCGGATAAAAAAGGGACACTATATTGTGAGGCGTAATAATACGCCTTGTCCACTGAGAAAATCGACATGTTACATTTCTGTTTTAATATACTTTGTAGTGTCACACTTCACGTAACTGTATTTAAATAGGGAAAACTTTGATTTAGAGCTATACAGTATGTGGAAGAGGCTGCGTTTGTGCTCCGTTTGCACGACAGAGCGCACGGACAAAGACCAGACAGGTAAATGGACTGTATATAGCGCTTTTCTAGTAATACTGACCACTTAAAGTGCTTTACGTTGAAGCCACATTCACCCATTCACCGAAGCCAACATAGCTCGGTAGGACGATGGGGAATTTTTGGGGTTAAGTGCCTTGCCCAGATTTCAGATCTACCTTTTGTTAGCTCAAGTATAAAACAAAATGAATGTTTTAAAAGTATTAATATCAGCTCCTCTCTGACAGCTTGGTGGGAATTTCTTAAAATGACAAAGACCTCACTAGTCCCATGCAGACGTACACCCATTTGGAATAACCCGGATATCCTACAAAAAAAATGCATGATCAACTTTCCAAACTGGAGTTGTAAAGGAATTGAATACCTGGAGCATATATTTGATGGAACAGACTTTATCCCCTTTAATACATTGGTTACACAATTCGGAATTAACAAGAATACATTCTTAGAATACCAACAAATTAAATCAATTATAAAAAATAAATTTAGGCTCAATACAGTTGATTTACAAATTCCAGGAAAAGTTTTAGACTTCCTTAATCTTAACCCTCCCAAACTGCTATCTAAAATATACAAAACATTAAATAGAATAGATGAATCATTAGCCCTTCCTATTTCAAAATGGGAGATGGACTTGTCCATCTCAATAGACCAAAACCTCTGGTCTCAAATTTCATTAAGAACCTTTAAATTTCTTAAAAATCCTAATCTACGATTAATACAATATAAAATCCTTCATAGAGTGCATTATACAGGCCAACGGATGTTCAAGATGGGTTATACGCCGTCTGATACCTGTTTACAATGTACAAGCAATCTACCAGACAATTATATTCATGCTCTTTGGTTCTGCCCACCTGTTAAGAAATATTGGTACCAGATATGTGAAGATCTATCAAAGTGTCTGAAATGTAATATCACACCTGCTCCCACAGTTTGCTTGCTGGGAAATTTAGATGAAGTTACCATGGATACAAAGTCTATGCAATTATTTCACATCGCCTTATGCATCGCTAAGAAAAATATCCTCTTGAACTGGAAAAATAAAAATACTCTGAATATTAATCAATATAGAGATCTCCTTCTGGATTACATTGGTACATCTCTGAGAACAAGAGCCATCCCTTATTGGCTTCTATTTGTTCTTGACCATGTATCAAGAACAAATAACTTGTAGCTGTGCTTTTTTGAATTAGGTTCTCCCACCTGCTCCCCTTCCATGGGCCACAGGAGCATGACCTACTGGGCAATGAGTTCCTGGAATACCAGACTATGCCAATGCCACCACTGCAGGACACAGAGGACATTGAGATGGAGAGCTTCTGGGCTGAAATGGCAACCCGAAAACACAAGGTTTTTTTTGTTTTTTGTTGTAAAACTGAAGGGTGATGTATAGTTAATTTAGTCGATTAACACATAATCATGTATCAATATACATTGAATATAGTGTTAAAGTAGCATATAGATGCATGATTTTATCTTAATAAACAAAGTTAACTATGCATCAACTTATATTTATTTTTTGAAGGAGAAAAAGAATACAGCAAAAAACATTAACTCTTGAGTTTATTTCCACTGTGTCATTGGTTCATTTCTCACAGGTGACAGGAGCAAGACTATTCCCCAGGCTTGCAACAGTTGCAAAACTGGTCCTGGTGCTACCCCACTCCAACGCGGATGCAGAGCGGGTCTTTTCAATGGTGGGACTGAACAAGACTAAGACCAGGAACAGCTTGGCTCTAGACGGAACCCTGTCATCTATAATGACAATTAAGATGGCCGGTCTCGAGCCTTGCTTCAAGTGGGAGCCCTCCACAGAGATAATCAAAGCCTCAAAAAAGGCCACAAGCCATTACAACAAGATACACAGATCTTGAAAAAAATGACTGTTTTTGTGAAGGGCTGTATTTTATTATTAAAACTGCACAAAATGAGAAATGCCGTGTCTTATGCCTTGAGCAAACGTTTGGTTGTCTCCAGAAAATCTCACTCCAAGGTTTTTTGAAAAGTTGGCAGCCCTGCGGTATTGTCTGCAAAACAGTAAGCTCAACGTTAGCAATGCAAACTATTTCCACCTACAGTATGCTAGAGTAGATATAAATATAATAATAGCTCAGCTGACTTCGTGGGAAGAACGCTATCATAATGCAAGGTGTACAAACTCAGTTCATCTTAGTAACAAAAAGAAAAACAAACAAAATACTAACTTTACACTAAGCCGTCCGTTTGTCCCTGCGCGCTTTGGCTGGCGTTTCCAGTTGATCTTCGGGATCCTGAAGTAGGTTTCTAGGACCCCCCTATCCATGTGTGGTTCATCCGCAACTGTTCATCGGTGTACTGCGGCTCGTATAGGTAGCCGCGAGCATCCGATTCTCGCAACACATCTTCAAAATCCCCTTCTGCCATTTCAACTTCAAAACTACCTTCCATTGTGATTAGCCTACTATTCAAACTTTCTCCAGCAGGAGCCTGTTAGCTTAGCTTCTACAGAAAGACGGCGGACACGACACCTTTACTTTCTGTGAGTGAGATCCCTCCCCATATGGGCGTGGTGAAAACATGCGGAACTAGCACTCAATACTGGCTGTAGTCTTATACCTCTTGGCAAAAAAATCCTCCGATGACGCGAAATGACGATTTTTGCGTCATCTGAGGACTTTTTTTCAAGCTTAAAAATGCACAAATCTCTCCTCTCAGGGAGATATTGGTGGGGGGGGGGGGCACAGTCATTCGAAAATACTGCTGGTTTTCTACTGATACAAAGTTTAATGCTAAATGCTGAAGTATCCCTTTAAATACCTGTGACTCTTAAAGATCGAAACATCATCTTGTAAATTATGTTCCGCGTACTCTTGTAAAATATTCCTTAACTGACCACTATTTCTGTTGCTCAGATTTGAGTATTTTCTTCTCATTCCAAAATTTACTCTGATCTACGTACATGTTTAAATGTTTCCTCGTTTAATCTTGGTATGATTGGCTGGGATTGATGAGCTCTTCAAATATTCCACATCCAAGAACAAACAGCCTTTCCACGAAATCCTTGTGTTGTTAAATAGTTTTAGCAAAAAACGCTTGGAAATTTTTGTTTACTACTAATGTTAATACCTTAAAAGCCTAATGTATCATTTATGATACAAAATAAACAGAGAAATAAGTTGAAGTTTCCGATTTTTTTGTGTGCATTTTGTTCAATATTTTATTTATTTATTAATTCGATTTTTTGGGTACTGTAAAGGTAGATCAACCACCCCATATAACAATGCTATCCGTCGTCAACGAAGCTTTCTGGGGTTCAACTCCCAACCATGGATGGGGCTTTTGCTGAATGCCTTCCACCCTTCCCTCTCAACACTTTTGCTGTCCAATTACTGCAAATAAAGGTAACTAATTCCTGGGCAAACCTTAAAAAGAATAAAGTAATATGACCACATTTATCAGTTTTCATCAGTTTATAAACCATTGAATGGTTTAGCACCAGAGTACATTAGAGATCTGCTATCATGGTACAAACCATCCAGATCAATCAGGTCCTCCAGCTCTAGTTTACTGATCATCCCTAGAATCAGAACCAAACATGGAGAAGCAGCTTTTAGTTTCTTTGCTCCTCATATCTGGAACAAACTACCAGGAGAACGCAAAGCTGCAGAGACAATGAACTGTTTTAAAGCTGAAATTAAAAACTATCTTAGACTTTCTTATGAGTGACTTTTGCATTCATTCTTTTTAATTACCGTTATTGCTTTTTGTCAATCGCTAAAAGTTTTCTGTTTTTAATTTTCATAATTTTATATACATTTTATTTTATAAATGTTCCTTTATGCTCCAATTGCTTTTTTTTTTACATGCTGTTATTGCTAAATGTTTTCATTAATTAATTCTTGTTTTATCTGTTTTTATTTTAACAATGTTACATACATTTTCTTTAATGCCTTAATTACTGAATGTTTTTAGTAATTCTAGTTTTATTTTCACACTTTTATCATGTATTTGGTTTCTTTACCACTGAATCATGTAAAGCACCTTGAATTTCCTTGTGTTGAAGGTGTGCTATATAAATAAAATTGCCTTGCCTTATGATACAAAATAAACAGAGAAAAGCAGTCAAAATTTCTCAATATTATTTGCTTTTTCAATTGATTTGATTCATTTATATTTTTTTATATTTATTATTAATAATATATCTTTTTTGCATTGTTTTGTAGTCCTTTTCCTGTATGTATCTGTATTTATATAATACGTATGGTATCAGGCTCTACTGGTTTCCTTCTAGGTGCCGATGCAGACGGTGAAGCTGATGTGGGACATGCTGATGGTGCTGTGGAGCTTTTCTGCTCGTAAAGCTGAAGCTAAATTTGTTGAAGATCACCCCGGGCCTTCCTGGTCGTGTCTCCGACCGTCTCCTGGCTCCACTGGGAGCGGATTCTTGATAATTTTTAGCTGAGAGTTTGGGAGTGATGGCTCGCATCCTTGAGTGATGGATTCTCTGTGGGTTTTTCAGAGAGAACAGTCAGAGGTGCCAAGTTTGAATCTCGCCAAGTACAGGAGTCATAAATTACCATTCATGCAACACTGAAGCACTTCCTTGCAGATTTCCATCCCAATACTTAGTGGTTTTATTGCTTATCTGTCTCTTCCCTTTGGCAAACATTTTCCCAATAATATTTACAACTGTGACGCTCTGACGTGGGCTTCTTTTCCTCTGTCCTTCTTGTAAATGTTATGTTTAGGTTAGGAGTGACACGAACCTGTGGGCGAACGAGTGACGTCGGATGAGTCGCTCAAACGGCTTCAATCATGTGCAGTCTTCATTCCCGCAGGGACACAAATGCTGTGTTTGGAAAACTTTTTAGTTTCTGTGGTGACTGTTTGTTTTCAGGTTATGGTCTGAACGCTAACGTCGCATTTCATCCAGTGGAGCAGCTGGAGCTCCGCAGCATCTTCTGGATGTTTTCCTCCATCATTCTTCGCACTTTTTATTACATGTTTGTAATTTTGTCAGCTCAACATGCAGAATATATTTTTCAGATAAAGGAGTGGGAACAGCAGAAGCAGGGGAACTACTTGCTAAGACGGAGGTACGTTTTTTATACATTTTTCGGGAAACGTTTTTACACAGTTTTCCAGGATTAATTTCTGTTTCTACATTTCCGGGCTACGGTTAAGTGAGCCATCACTTTGAAATAATATTAGACGCTGCAGTGATTCATCCCTGCCTGTCAGCATGCTTTCTGATTGGCTCACATATAACAGGCTGCAGTGTTCATTTGTGGTCGGAAAACACCAAAAACGCTGTGATATTGGGCCAAGACAATCTAACATTTTGGATATCCGAAGTTTGCAGAAGGACCGTCTCTTCTCTGAACACACCACATACGGCAGGGATATTCTAAGGGCCATTCCCGATAACCGTGGGTTGTTGGAAGGGAAAATCAGAACAGAAAGAAACACAAGGGAACCTGCTTATAAAGCTACACAGTGAGAAATTAACAAATAATTTGGGTAATTTAGTTTCTGAGACGAAAAGAAAAAATATTTTCAACTTTGTATTCATTTATAAATGCCATTCTTGATAACCGTGGGTTGTTGGAAGGGAAAATCAGGGCAAAATCGGCCTAAAAATCCTGCAGTGTGAACCAGGGCACAGATCTACCACCTTGATGCCTGAATTTATTTCCAATTATGAAAAAATATTTCAATTTTTACTGTCAAGTAGATGCTAAATTAAGTTGAAAAAGTTAGTCTGACTATAACACATAAAAAATATATAAATTTTGGTATGATGCAAATTGGCGACAACAGGTAGATATGGCAAGAAAGTTGTACCTGTGGAGACTAAAGAGGAG
This sequence comes from Apricaphanius iberus, assembly GCA_028564705.1. Classification (NCBI taxonomy): domain Eukaryota; kingdom Metazoa; phylum Chordata; class Actinopteri; order Cyprinodontiformes; family Aphaniidae; genus Apricaphanius; species Apricaphanius iberus. The sequence goes on from JAPXFQ010002775.1 coordinate 108,023, forward strand.
CAGAGAGGATGCCAGGGGGAAACTGAACAGAAGTAGGGCAATCAAAAGGTGGTGAGAGTATGAGAACAGATGCTATTTTGTAAATATGTTTTCTGCCATGGATGTGGCTATGGCGATTAAAGCTAATGCTGCATTCACACCGCACAGTTTGTCTGCGTCAGGCAACGTACCCAACCCATGAAGTTTGACACATGTACTTTGAGGGTTCCAACGCTTACTTCTGAGCAAAAAAAGAGTGCGTGGGCAGGGCTTCTGAACTAAGGCGGATCGTATAGACAGAGTGGCTTGGCTTTACTAGCTAGATAAAGCTAGACAACGTTGACATCGGGTGCATCAGCGCTGATTCTTCAGATGCGTTCTGAGTTTGGGGAGTTTAACCATTTGCTCCAGGAGCTGCTTATGGATGAGGTTCGCTTTCAGCGCAACTTCCATCTGTCCCGCGCCTAATTTTACGACCTCCTGGGCCGCATCGGAGCTTAAATCTCCTACCAGGACATCAACTACAGGTTCTCTGTTCCTCCTTAGGAGCGCCTGTCCATCTGTCTTCAGTAAGTGTTATTTTTAAAATCTGCGTTTGTTGAAAATGTTTTCACTGGACCCGCGCTTCATTCAAGACACGTGTACAGTGACATCACTACAGTGAGACGCTCTGATTGGTTTACACACTTCGTCAAGTGCGTCAAGTCCGTCAAAACTTCAGCTAGCTGAACATGTGCGTTGCTTGCGTTTGCTACATTCCCGCTTGAAACGCAAGTGACGCTTGAGTGGTTAACGGAGCCAATGCACCGCATAGACTCTGACGGACTCGACCGTAGACTTTACATCAATTTGCATCCTGCAATCAATTAATTAACAAATTAAAAACAAAGTAAACAATATCCTGTGTTGTTTAGTAGCAGTACTATGATTTAAAAGAGGAGCCTGATAACTAAAAGATCTGCCTCCTATTCTACTTTTAGAAATCCTAGGAACTACCAGTAGACCTGCATTCTGAGAACAAAGTGCTCTGTTAGGAAGATATGGAACAATCAGATCTCTGATGTACGATGGAGCTGATTATTAAGGGCTTTACATGTTAGACATGGATTTAAATGATATACCCTGGTAAAGTTGACTGGGATGGATCTGATGAAGAAAGTTCTGATCCACTGAGTGAGTTAGTTCTGCTCCTCAAAGATCAGGACGTTGGGATTCTGGACCTGTAGCTTCAAAGAAATGGACCCCGATCGGCACCCGTGTTCAGTCCCGAAAAAGCAGAAACAGAAGCCAAAGAACTAGGACCAACTAGGAACAAAACGGGTCACCATCAGCCAGGATCTCGTCCAGAAGCGGAAACCTGTCACGTTTGTTGCATTCGTCTACATCATTGCGCTACAGTCGGTATTTTATCCCAGTAGATCCGTCTTAAAACTGGTGGAAAATGTGAGCCACGGAGGAAAGAGTCGTGCTTAACACCACCCTGATGGACGTATCCATGGTCCTGCTTGAAACACAAACAGTGCAGAAGTTGAATACATTGTTTTCAAAGTGGGTTTCCTTTCATCCGATGAAAGATGGTAGCAGCGTCCCAATTAGAGGCCATGTTTTGATAAGGTGTGGCTGCAGTAATGTTCTTGCTCAGCTTATCCTCTTTCCAGTGATTCCAGGTTTCCAGCGGCCTTTCGCGTCACTCTAAACTTTAATATGTGGGCTGTTGGGTTTCACTGTAAAGACTTCTTTTTACCTTCACATGCCTCCAAAAAGCCTTTGATCCTCGGCTTAATTACCACTCTACATATATGTCACTGCGAACAGTGGGTAGCAGAAGGAAGGAGGGGGGATGAAAAGCTCTGCAGAGTCCACATCCAGCCTGACGGGGTCGGAGGAGCTGCCTGTTGGGTGGAGGGAACATAATCTGCATCATGACAAGCCATGTATATCTGCTGTCTCTCTGCTGATAAAACCTATTTAAATATATAATTCTTAAAAGTTAAATAACACAGCTATATAAAATGTATATATATATACACATCTTAAGACCATTTAAATAACCTTAGAGCACTTAGTTTGACAATTTCTTTCCCATAACAGAAATGGTAGACCAGGCCTATGACTACGTAATTTTTTGAGCAGGGCCATGTAAGAATTCGACACAAAATGTTGTTATAGTAAATAAAACTTTTTAGCCATGACAATGTACATAATAGGGGTGTGAGGAAAAATCGATTCACGTCTGAATCTCGATTCCTATTTAACAAGATTCGGAATCGATCCGAAATGTTTGAGAATCGTTAATCAAAAAATATGTTTTCTGAACCTTTTTACATTTTCGATTCGCGTAGTGTTTGTCATGCAACGGCCACCGTCGCATTGACAGGTCTGATGCGCCGTTGGCTAGCTAGCGCTCGTGCTGGTTACATGATCTCGGGACAAACCATTTATTGAGTTGCAGGGGGGAGGATTTGTTTGTAACATAGTTACAGTTTTTGTTATGAATAGCTAGCGATATTCCCCTGTGAGCTCAGAACGTCTCAGAGCTGCTAAAATATTAGCTTTTAATCCAACCGACTCCAACTTCCAATGACTTCAATGACGTAGCAGCTGTCCTTCATTAGCGGATACCGTAGTTGGATTTTAAACCTCTAAAAAACCCAGAAGCTAATACCATACCATACAATAATACATTCTGAACTCGAAGAGGAATATCACTTACTATTCATAACAAAAACCTGGTTAAATGAAGGAGTTTTGGGGCAGATAATTCCTTATTAGGGGCAGCAAATCTCCTGCCCTGATTGGCATATTAGAGTTGAGCCAGACACTCGGCCGAAACAAGTATCCGGTACGGATAAAGCGCTTTTGCCGAGTACGAGTATCATACGAGTAATACGAGTCAATATCTGTGCTTGGATTGAATAAAAATTCTCATTGGGTAGCTGACTATTTCCCGAATTTCCCCTGATATCTGATGGTGTCGCGCTTCGCCTTGTATAACGAGAGGGATGGAGAATAAAACATGTTACATTTGCATTTAGCCGAGGAATCTGCTACGGGGTACAGTTTCTTCATTCCAGTCATGAATGAATGTTCGCCATTTTGAATCCAAAATAAGTCGACTACGTAATTTGTTTATGAGAAAAACAATCAGCTGTAATTAGTGACGCGCCGCAGCAGCGAGCCACAAGTTTTCATGACAATCTTTATGTGAGTGACAGAAGCTGCAGTTTCACTTGCTTTTTACATCCTCTCAGTTATTAAGGATTAAATAAATGTTTCAACCACGTCTAGTTTACTTTTATTTTGGTTGCGATGGTTACTTTGGCAACGAATCAACTTTTTTTTTCTAGCTCTTTGGGACTTGGAGCGCATCTATTACGCTGATCTGGCAGAAAACAAAGTTACAGACTTAATGCTGTGCTGCGACCAAAGTGGAAAAGAAACAAAATTCTCACTCTCTTCTAACACAGAATGAGTTTTTATAATAATTAATAAGTGATTATTGCTAAATGTTCAGAGCTGCTGAGCGGGGGCGTATCCAGGAGGTTAATAAAGAGAGGCTAAAGGGGCCCAGGGTGGGTTTGGGACTGTAACATCAAATGTTATTTATTTTATAAAATAAGTAAAGGTAGTTATGGTATAAAATTATATTACAAATCAATTAGCTACACACACATATCTGGTGTGAAAATAAAAAAATAAAAAGCACCAAAAAAATCACACAGATGAAAAAATTAAGTTAAAAAATGAAAATTGTGTTGAGATGAAAATTCTTGTTCATTACATTTTACTTCATAATTTCAACAGCAAGTGTATTCATTGTTGCAAAACTTATGTAAATAGTTTTCTAATTATCAATAAATATAACAATTTCTGTTCAATACATATAAATTGCATACTTAAAAACACATACTGGTTAAAGCCACGCCCATTTCAACATAACCAGATCAACTTCCGGGTTAAGCCACACCCACTTCCTAATTAGGCCCCGCCCAGTCCAAGGAAAGATAGAAAATGCTGTGCTCGCTCATGCATAACAGATATACGCTGATCAGACTGGATATACACTTCTCCTGAAGGACTCCAAGTGGCTCCAGACTTGTCTGGGTGACTAAATGAGCGTAATAAATGCTAAAAATAAGGTCCAGGTTGAAAAATAAACCCTTTCTCTTTAAGGATTTTTCCCACAATGCAGTGCTGGTGATCCTGTTTTCGTAACAGACGCTCTTGCGCCAAAAAAAACCCTTCAGTTGGTCAACGCTAAGGATCATTGTCTCAGTGTACGATCGACTCGTGTACTGCAGGCCTGTCGGTAACTACGAGGGGGTTAAAAACGTTCCCACTCCCAGTCAGCGTCTACTATTGCACCTGCAGCTCTGTGTCTGACGCCAAAGGTTCAGGAATACCAGATAAATCCAAAAACATCCTTAGTAGATGTGTGTGAACAGCAAAGTAAGACGTGACAGCACAGATCACCTGATGTCTGCAGGGAGCCGCCTCCACAGCTTTTTAATCAATCGTTCCTCAACAAATTCTTGTGTTTTAAAAACCATTTCCAGACATTTTATTAATGATGCAGTAAAACAGATGGATGGTCTCCTTATAAAAGTGTCACATTCCTCCTCCTCCCCCCCGACAGCTATGTGAGGGCTCTAAACCACTTAATGTCTCTGAATCTACCCAGAACTTCTGGGTCGTGCAACAGATTTTAATTACAGATCCAGGAAGAGGCTGCCGCGGCCTCAGCAGCTGAACGACGTCGGTGGATCTGGTGGTTTTACTTCGGTGCGTCATACGATACGACCTTCGTCCTTGGCAGAGGGAGAATAAACACCAGGAACGACGCAAAGATGTGCGTTTTTGTGCTAGAAAACTTTCTTTAGGTTTTCCTTTGGGGCTTTTAGTGTAAATTAAAATAATGGTTCAAATGGTTCAAGAACAGCTCTAGTTTTAATTTGGGTATGCTTTTTAGAAGTATTTTGGGCAGAAATTGCAGGAATGTTAAGGGATGAAAAAGTTATTCTAAATTGTTTTTTAATTTAATTCCAGTTTTTAAATATGATAAGAAAAAAATCTACATTAAAATATTCAGTTTACATATTATTATTCCTTTAAATGTATTTTATTTAACTATTTTTGCTAATAATTTTTTTATAATTAAAATAGAATTATAATTAAAAAAAGATGATATAATTGGTTACAAAGAGACTTGCCTAGTTATTACACAAAAATGTAAAACACTTTAAAAAAATGTAAATAATCTACACTGAAACAAATGGAGTAATATTCCCATTTTCATACATTTTTACATGTAGTCTCTGTTCAATTTCAACATTTGTCGGGGGGCCTAAGTAACCTCTTACTTTTGGGCTGGCTCTGTATAGACTTATTTATTATTAATTCAGTTGAGTGGATCATATATAATTTAATACTGGACTTAATGAAAATGAATTGTGTTGAACTGGTGCTTATTGGCTTAAGGTTGTTGTATATTTTCCGTGAATTTTATCCAAATACCATAGCTGGTGTAATTTTACGTAAATGATTGAAACGGTTACGATTTGAAATTATTATAAACTCTTCTGGGATAAATCGTAATAAACTTGTCTTCAAATGTCCGCCAATGCGCTTCCTGTTGAAAATATTTTTCTGAACGTAAGCCTAAAAGTGTAACCTTTTAATCCACACTTTATTTGACCAAGTAAGAAACGGATTAAACCTTCTACTGTCTCACATTTTCAACAAAAGAAACGTTTGTAAAAGTCCGTTTGAGGAATAATATATCAGATCGCAGGGTTCTGATGATTGACGCATCGAATAGCCAATGGAATGCTGAAAACAGCAATAGGTCACGAGATGGGTTGGACTTTGTCTTTGCATTAGGAAACGCAGCGTTACGCACAGTAAGTAACCCATTCAGTGCTGGGTCAAAACACACTTTATTGTTATTCTACAACATCGTGGAAGCCGTGGAGCTTTGTTTAAGACAAGATAGTGGTGATTCTTCTGCTGTCTCTCTTTTAAATACCAAGAGGAAAAGGTAGCTATACATTATTATTTGATTAGGTGTTTTTTATGCTATTTTAACTGTGTGTATTTGTGTTTCTGCATTTTTTTGTAAGTTTGTGTTCCCCTACTGCTGCAAAACCAATTGCCCCATCGGGGGACAAATAAAGGCATTGATTGATTGATTGATTGATTCTTGGAGGTTTTTCTAATCAGAAGGAAATAGCAGAATTTGGAACAGATTTAACCTTTTTTTGGCCGCCTTTGACCTTTAGTTTATCATATATAAATTTTAAATTCTCTTTTTTTTTGGTTTATTGCTGTCATTTATTTTGTGAATAAGGGTAATAAATTAGAATGTAAACCCAAAATTTTTTTTGGATCACCACACAATTTAAATAATGATTTTTGAGCATGTATTTTATACGTTTTAATAAGCAGACACAAAATGTTATCTTTTCCACTGTATTAACAATTATATTAGTTGGCAACAAATGCACTTATACATATTTTCATTGGTCTGTGAAATATTTCAGAGCGTTTTCTTTCCAAATAGACCACAGCCATTTCTCTACTCCTAATGGTTAAAAAACAGATCTAATTTTAATTTGGTTCTGCGTTTTAAAAATATTTTGGGCAGAAATTCCAGGAATGTTCACTTGAATATACGGCTTAGATTTCTCTGAATTATCGTTCTGTTTTCAGTATTTTGTTTAGAGAGATTCATGCTAACGATGTCAAACCGACGTCAATCAGTGCTTCGTACCAGGAGTTCTCAGATTTCCAGACTAAATGTCCAGATTGATTTATGCATGTTGGGTCTCTGTATAGCCTGAGTACATTTCATAGTAAGGTATTGCTGCGTTAAAAATGTGGATTATTCAGTTTAAATAATGTTTTCTGACTTAAATTAGTGCTGATCATTAGAGGAAGTAGCTGTCTAGACCTTCACAATAAGAGCGTTTATTTCTATTGTTTAAATTAAATTAAACAGCCTTTTCTCCACCACATCTTCTCATACTCTGAATGGCTTTAAGTGGAGCTCTGGCTGGTTCTCCCAGTATTAACAGAGTGATCCCAGTCTGAACCAGAACCTCTATAGACAGCTCAGTGTTTCCTCCTCTACAGTAGCAGTCTGTTCTAGAGAAACTGTTGAAGCCTCTGACTGAAATCATTCTGTTGTCCTAGGATAGTCCTATTAAGAGGACGATCAGGGTTGTTCAACATTAATAAGAAACAGTCAGATTTACATGCAGAATATGTTAGCCTGTTAGTTTGTGTTAGCAACTGGCTAAAAGATCAATAGTTTAAAAGGACCATGTGTGAATGTGGAGTTTAAAACAAATCTATGAATCTCCTTTATTGCATGAAAAACAAGCTACAGCAATTAGATTTGTCCCTTTTAAAATTGACATGTTTTAGTCATGTTTAGGAATGTTAATTAGTCAGGATTAATTCACAGCTACCCTGTAATTAATTAGGTTAGAAAGTGAGGAAACTTTCACGTCTTTGCTCTGACTTCCCAGTTTTCAATCTTGGGTTGTTTTGATATTTCTTCTTTCTTTGACAGCGTTTCCGCTTCACCTATTCCCCAGTTCCTATTCATCAAACACTTTTTCCTTCTGGAGGAAGCTATTTTTCCAATGGTTAGCCATAAATCAGGTCAGCAGCTTGTACTCCCCAGCAGCGGCTGAAGACTTTCCTTTTTCAAAGTAACAAGGACAATTTCTTTTTACATTTCATCAGGTTTGGACCAGAATCCAGGACAATCCTGGTGGAAAATCTGCTGAAGACCCAAGAATAGGGTGGAGGTTCACCTTCTAACAGGAAAACCACCTTGAAACAGAGATACTATGCCATGTTTTACCTGAACCGACCTGCTGCAGATTAAAGTTTAACCAGAATGTTGCGCAGTGATGCTGCGGCGCTGTTCACACCCCAGGGACAACTCATGCTCCACTCGGCATCAGCAAAGGCTTGCGTGTCACATCTATAATGCACTCCGTTGAGCACACATGCAAAATGCAACACAAGGTTGCTGTGAAGTTGCTGTGAAGGCGCTGCTGAGGTCATTGAATGGCAAATGGCTTAAACCGTGCAACAGTGCCATGGAATAGCACTTCTTCTGTGTCTGACCTTTGTCTCATTGACGAGTCGCTGTGTTTGTAATAAGGTTAGAGCAATAAATAATAATGAGCATGATGGGTTGGGTTAATTTTTGCCACTGAGCTTTTTTCCAAATCTATACTGATTGAAGGGGAGCGTTAAGCATTTACAACAAGATGGAAAGTGTTTTCATTCAGCTTAGCAACGGCAAAAACCCGCGACGCAACATATGAACCTTGGCGAACAACAAAAACCCTCGGAAAAAAAACAAACAAAAAACAGACGCAACAACAAAAAGAATTGATGCTACAAGAAAAACCTTCAACACAACATCAAAAATCCTCTATATAATAAAACCTTCTACGCAACAACCAAAAGTCAGGAAGAACAAGAAAAAGACTCGATGTAACAACAAAAACCCCTGACAACACAACAATAACCCTTGATGCAACAAAAACCCTCAAACCAATAGAAACCCTAAAAAAATAACAAAAACACAATGCAACAACAAAAAGCCTTCAACCCAACAAAACCCCCAAAAAACATAAATGCCTGACGCAACAAAAAGGCTCGATGAACAACAATAACCCTTGACGCAACAAAAAACCCAGACGCAATAACAAAAAGACTCGATGCAACATCAAAAACCTTATACACAACAACTAAAACCCTGGACAGAACAAAAAGAATCAAACCAACAACAAAAACCCTTGACGCAACAAGAAAAAGCCTTTAACACAACAAAAAAACCCTAATGCAACAACAATAACCCAAGACACAGCAACAATACCCCGCCACCCAACAAAAAGACTCAACCCAACAACAAAAACTCTAGGCAAATAACAAAAACCCAAAACCAAAAACCCTCAACCCAACAAAAAACCCAGACGCAATAACAAAAAGACTCAATGCAACATCAAAAACCCTCTATACAACAAAAACCTTATACACAACAACTAAAACCCTCGACACAACAAAAACCCTCTACACAACAAAAACTAAAACCCTAGACAGAACAAAAAGAATCAACCCAACAACAAAAACTCTAGGCAAATAACAAAAACCCAAAAACAAAAAGCCTCAACGCAACAAAAAGCAACGACAGGCAGTAGCCTTGATGAGCTTAAAGAAACAAGTCTCGCTGCCTATCAACCTAGGAAGGTTGATAAGCTAATATCCAAACTATGGGAACTCCCATCATTCTCCAGAGATGAAGATTATTTCCAACGAACACAGCAACAAAAACCCTTACTGCCTTGTTTTTCTACACTTTAGATTTAAATATCCTTAGGGGTTGATGTGGAAAGTATCAAAATTGTCAAGCTGTTTTCATGCAGAGCTCAGAAGGCACCAATATGCTGCAAGCTAACCTCTCAAAGCAGCAAACGACCTCTCCAGCATCAGCAGGTGGTTTATATGCCTGTCATATTCTGGGTTTGACCCCAACCAGACGGCTGCGGTGTTTCCATGCTGCCGCCTAGCCGGGCCACCCATGTTGTTCCGTGCCGTAGCTACAGTAAACACGGCCCTGTCCCCTTTGGAGCGGATGCCTGTGCCCTCGGCCAAGCTGTCTGCAGCAGATGCCAACCAGAACGAAGGGAAAGACAGAGCTGTCCTAGAAGTCAGGCGTGCCAACACAGAGAAACATTCAAAGCGTTGCCAACAGAATAAAAAGTATCTGCAGGCACTTCATTAATTTCTCAGGTTGTCTGGAGTAAACCGTTTATTTTAAGCAACCGGTTTACACCAGGAGAGCTGGATAAGTAAAAATTCACCACAACAACAACTAAGAATTTGGCTCAAAATCTGTCAGGACCAATAAAAACAACTAAATACAGATTAGTCTTCGTTAAAAGGGACCCAAAAGAACAAGAACTGTGTAATACGGAACTAAAGAGTCCTGAATCAAGTTCACCCAGCAGAGGCAGCAGTAGCTTTAATCCAGGTTGGAGTAAATTAGCTGAAGCAGAGACGATCTTGAACTTTTATTGTTCATAATTAGCCTTTGAATTAATTAGACTCCAATTTTGCTCAATTTGTCAATAGAAAATAAAAATAAACTTGTGCAACAATGAATTAAAGGGTACATTCAGGAGCAAAGACTGATCGTTGCATTTAAAATAAAACGAAACTTCACAGTATAGTATTAAAATAAATATCTTGCATCTAATTATTAGTTATGAGCTGCCCTAAACATTGGTTACGTAAAATAACCTGGAAAATCAGAGGCAGAGTTACTGAGTCTTAGTTTTTTTTGCTTTAAAAGTGGATGGATAATTTCATGAAAGTGATTCAGCAGAACTGGATACTCAGATTTCGTTGCTTCAATAAAATAACTCATCCATCGGCACCAAAGCAAACCCCATAATTAAAAGCCTCCTTTGGCCTCTGGAGCAGCGCGACTCCAATCGTAATTGAGCGTAAGTTAGTTTTCACGTGTTCATCTCCTCGCTCTGTTGGCTCCTGGTTATGCCTGAGAAAACAGCCCTCAGGTTCAAAGTCATAATTCTGCGTGCCTTGCACTTGTTGTTGCATCAGTCGGTGTCAGGTGCGCCTCGTTGGAGCGGGTTTTCTTTGTGCTACCTGCTCAGAAAACGCCCGGGCGTGCAGAGACCAGCAACCTGGAATTTCCCCATATGTTTGTCACCTGTTTGACCTGCTGCTCCTTTCTGCACCACGGAACAGAAACACTGACGACCTGCTAGCGCCTGATTGGTGATGTGTAGGTATCTTACCTGCCGCTGAGTCATTCTAACATTCACGTCGACCTTTAGAGCACCTCAGGGAAACAGGATGGTTCTCATTTTTCTGCTCATCTCTATCTGACCAACCAAACAGCCATGTTGCTGCTCCAAATGAGTAGTAGCAGGTGTTATGCTAACGCAGCTAACTGCTGATGTAGGCAGCGTGAGCCTGAATGGAGTTCATCCATCCTCCATCTAACATTTCCTCCAGTGCTAAAGTTGCCTCACACAGATGTGCTGTTATTTCCCCAGAAAAATGCATGTTTAACCGGATATTCTGTGGGTCAATATAGAGTATTAGTATTGTACAGTTAGCATAGCCTAGTCAGTATAACCCAGGTAGCATAACACAGTTATTGTCCAATTTATTTGTGCGTGGAACTCATAAATTCTGACTTCTGTGTGGAGAAAAATCAACTGAAATGGCTGCTCCTCAAATCAACAATAGTAGCTTTGGTGGAAAAATTTCTATTTTACAAGACACAATGGTAAAAATGTGTTTGAAATCCATCTTACATTTAGAGCCTGCAACTCTAAACTTAACAAAATAAAAGGGGTAATTGAATATGGAAAGTACTGTACAAATTAAAACGATGTTTGTAAATGAACTACAACCACAGCTACTTGGGCATCGCCATATTGGAATCCCAACTTATCCAGCCACATTAACTGCAACGCTCTCTGCTTGGGCATGATGCTAAACCCAGCTCCGAGTTAACAATTCCGACGTAAATAGGACAAACCATTAGTATAACACAATTAGCACAGCACAGCTAGCTTAAGAAAGCTACCATGGCAAAGTTTAGGTAGCACTGTTATCATAGCACAGCTAGCATAGCACAGTAGGATAACACAATTAACACAGCAAAGCTAGTTTAGTCAAGCTAGCAAAGCAAATTTTACGTAGCACAGTCATCATAGCACAGATAGCATAACACAGCTAGCACAGTAAAGGTAGAAAAGCACAGTTCCCATAGCACAGCTGGCATTACACAGTTAGTATGGCACAGTTAGCATAGCACAGCTAGCATAACACAGTATGGCTCAGTTAGTATGGCAGAATTAGCATAGCACAAATAGCATACCAAAGCTAGCATAGTACAGTTAGTACAGACCATTTAGAATAGCACAGCTAGCATAGCACAATTAGCATACCACAGCTAGCATAGTACAGTTAGAAAACCACAGCTAGCATAGCACAATTAGCATACCACAGCTAGCATAGTACAGTTAGAAAACCACAGCTAGCATAGCACGATTAGCATACCACAGCTAGCATAGTACAGTTAGAAAACCACAGCTAACATAGCACAAGTGGCATTACATAGTTAGTATGGCATAGTTAGCATGTCAGAGTTAGCATAGCATAGCTGGCATAACACAGTATGGCTCAGTTAGTATGGAAGAGTTAGCATAGCATAAATAGCATACCACCGCTAGCATAGTACAGTTAGTACAGACCATTTAGGATAGCACAATTAGCATACCACAACTAGCATAGTACAGGTAGAAAAGCACAGCTAGCACAACACAGTTAGCATTGTACAGTTCGCATGGCACAGCAAGCAATGCATGTTAGTGTAACAAACAAAAGTTGCACACTTGAGAAATGTAATGAACAACGTAAAGAACATTGTCTTTGACATCTGGGAATCTTTAAACATCTAGTTCATTTGAATGACAGACTTTCATTCTAATTAACTTTTTTAAATCAGCTTAAAAGTTGCTCAACCTTCATTCAATTTTCAACGTTAAGGGAGCTCTCTGGCTAAAATGGCTTTATTAAACGTGCTTTACACAAATTTAATAAAAAAGGGACGTTTTATAGTGCTGCAGTGAGACGGTCTTATTGGTTGATGTGCTGCCTAAAGGGCGTTAAGAGAGTCAGAAGTTCAGTTGAACTTCTGCGTTTCTGGCTTTTGGTGCTCTGAAGCTTTAAACGCAGGAAAACTTTTACAAACTGACAAGGCCAACGCACACAAAGCACCTCACCAATAAACTATACATGTAATCTTGCCGCTCTTGATGCTGACGTTTGCGGCGGTGTGAACGCATCATTAGAATAGTTTAAATATGTTTTTATTTTTCAAATTTCACAACAAAATGAGACTAATAACAGAAGGGAAACCGTTTTCAATCATTAGGTCACAAACTAGCAGCTTTTTTCCTCCGATATGCCATTTCGTTTAGAGATATCCTTTCGTAAAGTTATGATTTACAGAAGTAGGAACGAGGACACAAACAGTTCTTTGGATGGTAAAGGTTAGGCCTTCCTGACACAGATAAAGGTGAAAACCTTCGCCCCAACATGGTAGAGGAATGTCTTTTAAACAAAGCAAAGAGTCTCCATGTTGAAGCCTCTTCCCGTTTTGTGTCATCATGAAATAGAAATATTTTACTGTCTTCTTTCTTTTTTTAGACCTTTGAACACTGTGCAGGAACCCTGTGGACCAGCTGACCTTCATAACAATCCTCCTGGGACCAGCAGTGGTTACATGCTTGTTTCTCTCATTCATTACATTCTGGGATAATTGTCGGAAAATCTACATTGAACAATACGTTCTCTCTGTTAGTTTTTTAATATAACTTCTCGTACTGCAACTCCGGCTTTCCTTCCTGACACGAAGAGTCTCCCAGAAAGCTCTCGTTTGTGAATTTGTTTTCCTTTTACAACCATGAGTTTTAATCAAGTGGACTGTTTCCTTACAATAAGAAGTTTGCGGCCATGTTTATTGCAGAGACCTTTCCCAACCAGAAATGAAATGCTGGCATGTTTTACTGCACGGGGATTATCTTGGATTAAGTTTGGAGGATTGAGAAATGTTTCATAAAATCTCGAACGTCACTGAGGCTGCAGTGGGAAGGAGGCTTCATACCGGGGTCACTTTACACTGAATCCACTGATTGGTTTGATTAACTGATTACCTCTATAGAATCAGATCTGGCATTTTGAGCATACAGGTGTTGGTTAATACCACACCAAGATGGAAGGACATCAGCAATCACCCTAGAGAAGGAGATGTGACTATATATTTACATCATATAGTTTTCTTTGTTTCCAGATGCATATTGGTCTTTCCCTTAATGTTTTTCAATTACCTTGAAAACGAGGTGACAGTTGCCCAGGGTGGTATTATCACGGTGGGGTTAAGTGTACCGGATAAGGTAGAATTTATCTGTCAAAATTATGTTATTGTGTTGAGGCGATGCCCTCTGCTTGATACAGAGAATAGGTGACGTTTTTTTATGTGGCACTACGCTGCATTTTACCACACTCTACAGCCACCAGTGGTGTAGAAAAAAACCTATTTTACGTTTCCCAAGGTTGGTTTTGCAGGGTAACCAGGAACTTCAGTCTTTGTGGAGCAAGCTAAACTGACTATCTGGACATTTAGTTTCAAACTACATAATTAGCAAGCTAAAGATGTAGATGAAAAGTAAATATTTAGCTAGCTAGCTAAGCTGGCTAGCTAAATATTAGTTTGAAAAATAAATACATAAATAAATACATAGTTTGAAATAAATATGTAGGTGGCAAGCTAAATATTTAGTTTGAAACTAAGAAATTAGGTAGCAAAACATTCAACTTTGAACTACATACATAGTTAGGAAGCTAAATATTTAGTGAATATAAGTATTTAGGTAGCAAGCTAAAATGGCTAGCTAAATATTAAACTTCCAACTAAATAGATAGTTAGTAAGCGGAACTGGATAGCTAACTACATATGTAATTAGCAACCTTATTTTTTCGTTTGAAGCTAAGTAATTAGCTAGCAACCTAAACTGGGTAGCTAAATATTCAACTTTGAACTAAATACATAGTTAGCAAGCTAAATATTCAGTTTGACGCAAGGTATTTAGCTAGCCAGGTAAACTGGCTAGCTAAATACTTGACTTCAAAATAAATAGTTAGCAAGCTAAATATTTAGTTTGAATATACACTACCGTTCAAAAGTGTGGGGTCACATTGAAATGTCCTTATTTTTGAAGGAAAAGCACTGTACTTTTCAATGAAGATAACTTTAAACTAGTCTTAACTTTAAAGAAACACACGCTATACATTGCTAATGTGGTAAATGACTATTCTAGCTGCAAATGTCTGGTTTTTGGTGCAATATCTACATAGGTGTATAGAGGCCCATTTCCAGCAACTATCACTCCAGTGTTCTAATGGTACAATGTGTTTGCTCATTGGCTCAGAAGGCTAATTGATGATTAGAAAACCCTTGTGCAATCATGTTCACACATCTGAAAACAGTTTAGCTCGGTACAGAAGCTACAAAACTGACCTTCCTTTGAGCAGATTGAGTTTCTGGAGCATCACATTTGTGGGGTCAATTAAACGCTCAAAATGGCCAGAAAAAGAGAACTTTCATCTGAAACTCGACAGTCTATTCTTGTTCTTAGAAATGAAGGCTATTCCATGCGAGAAATTGCTAAGAAATTGAAGATTTCCTACAACGGTGTGTACTACTCCCTTCAGAGGACAGCACAAACAGGCTCTAACCAGAGTAGAAAAAGAAGTGGGAGGCCGCGTTGCACAACTGAGCAAGAAGATAAGTACATTAGAGTCTCTAGTTTGAGAAACAGACGCCTCACAGGTCCCCAACTGGCATCTTCATTAAATAGTACCCGCAAAACACCAGTGTCAACATCTACAGTGAAGAGGCGGCTGCGGGATTCTGGGCTTCAGGGCAGAGTGGCAAAGAAAAAGCCATATCTGAGACTGGCCAATAAAAGAAAAAGATTAAGATGGGCAAAAGAACACAGACATTGGACAGAGGAAGACTGGAAAAAAGTGCTGTGGACGGATGAATCCAAGTTTGAGGTGTTTGGATCACAAAGAAGAACGTTTGTGAGACGCAGAACAACTGAAAAGATGCTGGAAGAATGCCTGACGCCATCTGTTAAGCATGGTGGAGGTAATGTGATGGTCTGGGGTTGCTTTGGTGCTGGTAAGGTGGGAGATTTGTACAGGGTAAAAGGGATTCTGAATAAGGAAGGCTATCACTCCATTTTGCAACGCCATGCCATACCCAGTGGACAGCGCTTGATTGGAGCCAATTTCATCCTACAACAGGACAATGACCCAAAACACACCTCGAAATTGTGCAAGAACTATTTAGAGAAGAAGCAGGCAGCTGGTATTCTATCGGTAATGGAGTGGCCAGCGCAGTCACCAGATTTGAACCCCGTTGAGCTGTTGTGGGAGCAGCTTGACCGTATGGTACGCAAGAAGTGCCCATCCAACCAATCCAAATTGTGGGAGCTGCTTCTAGAAGCGTGGGGTGCAATTTCTCCAGATTACCTCAACAAATTAACAGCTAGAATGCCAAAGGTCTGCAATGCTGTAATTGCTGCAAATGGAGGATTCTTTGATGAAAGCAAAGTTTGATGTAAAAACAATCTTATTTCAAATAAAAATCATTATTTCTAACCTTGTCAATGTCTTGACTCTATTTCTTATTCATTTCACAACGTATGGTGGTGAATAAGTGTGACTTTTCATGGAAAACACAAAATTGTTGAACGGTAGTGTAAGTATTTAGCTATCAAGCTAAAATGGCTAGCTAAATATTTAACTTCAAACTAAATACGCAGTTAGAAAAGCTAAATATTTAGTTTGAAACTAAGAAATTAGGTAACAAAACAATCAACTTTGAACTACATACATAGTTAGGAAGCTAAATATTTAGTGAATATAAGTATTTAGGTAGCAAGCTAAAATGGCTAGCTAAATATTAAACTTCCAACTAAATAGATAGTTAGTAAGCGGAACTGGATAGCTAACTACATATGTAATTAGCAGCCTTATTTTTTCGTTTGAAGCTAAGTAATTAGCTAGCAACCTAAACTGGCTAGCTAAATATTCAACTTCGAACTAAATACATAGTTAGCAAGCTAAATATTCAGTTTCACGCAAAGTATTTAGCTAGCCAGGTAAACTGGCTAGCTAAATACTTAACTTCAAAATAAATAGTTAGCAAGCTAAATATTTAATTTGAATATAAGTATTTAGCTAGCAAGCTAAAATGGCTAGCTAAATATTTAACTTCAAACTAAATACGCAGTTAGAAAAGCTAAATATTTAGTTTGAGGCTAAGTATTGGCTAGCAAGCTAAACTGGATACCTAAATATTTAACAACAAACTAATTACATAGCAAGCTAAATATTCTGCTGGATTAAATACACTTTAGTGTAACTATATAGCACCAATTCACAACAGATATCTTCTCAAGGCACTTTACAAGAAAAGTAATTTCAGTTTAATCGTACATAGCCAGCATCTCCATTTTATTTTTTTCTGTTCAAGGAATCTCAGCAGAGTGCATTGAGTCATTGACTTCCAGTTGTAACCCAGTGATGCAGACTCCAACCTCAGCAATAACCGAAGCTGAGCAAGGATGTAGCGAGAGTGGAGATTGAAAACTCCCCTTTTACTGGAACAAACCTCGAGCAGAACCAGAACCTTGCTCAGTACAAACAGCCAACTCTCACAACTGTTTGGGGGTTGTGAAGACAGAGCAGAGACACAAAAAGAACTAGATAGAAGCTGTATATTCAGCTTGGCAGTTTAGCTCGCTAACCTAATATTTAAAAGTAACTATTTACTTTTTTGATGCAGTTTTACTTCTATTAAAGTATCCAGGAGAGAAAAAAAATGTTTCTACATTCACTCTTCAGCACTCCTGTTTCCTCTCTATGCCCAGAGCCAAACCTCAGACTACTGACTAATCTGTGCTTTAAATGAAAAGCTAAAGGATCAGTTTCGAAATAATGGAGAGGAGAGCAGGAGTTTGGCAGCTTAAAGGAGTCAGGCAGAGACTGTAGCCTGAAGACAGGATGGTATCTGTGGAAGGGAAGGCCTTGTCTGGATTTTCTGGGTTCAGAACCGGCCACGTTTCATCGACTCTTTGGCAGCTTTGAGCCGAGGAAAGCTGGATTTGTTAAGCACTTGTCGAAGTTCACCTTTCATGCCTTGTTCTCATGAAGTTTACGCCTCTAAAGATCTGGAAATACTGCAGCAGCCACGGTCAAAATAAAGTACAACCTCTTCGGATTGTAGTTTTTCACCTATCGGGAGAAAGTGAAATGTTGACATGTTCTTTCGTAGTTTCTAAAATTAATTAAATCCATCCTCAAGTTTAAAAAAAAAAAAACACACACACAGCAGCTTCCAGACCGTGGGAATAATAAGTATGGCCGCTTCAGTGGGAAACGAGCAGGAATGTTTCAGTGTGAGAATCTGAAAAAAACGGAGGTCTGATAGTCTGCTGCTCTGAGGCGTACAGTTGTGTGTTAGCACAACAACAGGTTGGTAAAACAGCAGCAATGACCTGTTCCACGACAGATTTGTTGCACTCGTTGTCAGGATAGAATGCCTCGTTTTGAAATTTGACATATTCCAATGCCAAAACGGCGTTGCTGTTCGTTCTCCATGGTTCACCTGTGTTCTGCTTACATCTCAGCCAGGCTTCTTTTCCTGTTGGGATAAGCGTCAACTTCCGTCTAGTTGCCATGGATACACAACGTTCAGCTCTCCAGAGCGACGACTTCGGTGCGATGACAAAAAGCAATATGTGAAAGGAGCCGTACTTGTAGAAAGCTGAAACAAATGTAAACTTTTTACTTCTGGAGCGGCGCTCCTTCCTTCCTTCCTTCTTCTCCTCTTCCTTCCTTCCTTCCTTCCTTCCTTTCCTCTTCCTTCCTTCCTTCTCCTCTTCCTTCCTTTCCTCTTCCTTCCTTCATTCCTTCCTTCCTCTTCCTTCCTTCTTCTTCCTACATTTCCTTCCTCTCTTTCTCCATTATTTCCTTCCTTCCTTCCTTTCTTCCTTCCTTCCTTCCTTCCTTCTTCTCCTCTTCCTTCCTTCCTTTCCTCTTCCTTCCCTCTTCCTTCCTTCCTTCCTTCTCCTCTTCCTTCCTTCATTCCTTCCTTTCCTTCCTTTCCTCTTCCTTCCTTCATTCCTTCCTTTCCTTCCTTCCTTCCTTCCTACATTTCCTTCCTCTTCCTTCCTTCCTTTCCTTCCTTCCTTCCAACATTTCCTTCCTCTTCCTTCCTTCCATTCTTTCCTTCCTTCCTTCCTTTCCTCTTCCTTCCTTCCTTCCTTCTCCTCTTCCTTCCTCTTCCTTCCTTCCTTTCTTCCTTCCTTCCTTTCTTCCTTTTTTCCTCTACCTTCCTTCCTTCCTTCCTTCCTTCCTTCCTTCCTTCCTTTCCTCTTCCTTCCTCGTCCTTCCTTCTTCCTTTCCTTCCTCTTCCTTCCTTCCTTCCTCTCTCCTTTTCCTTCCTCTCCTCTTCCTTCCTTTCCTTCTTCCTTCTCCTCTTCCTTCCTTCCTTCCTTCCTTTCCTCTTCCTTCCTTCCTTCTCCTCTTCCTTCCTTCATTGCTTCCTTTCCTTCCTCTTCCTTCCTTCCTTCCTTCCTACATTTCCTTGCTCTTCCTTCCTTCCATTCTTTCCTTTCTTCCTTCCTTCCTTCCTTTCCTCTTCCTTCCCTCTTCCTTCCTTCCTTCCTTCTCCTCTTCCTTCCTTCATTCCTTCCTTTCCTCTTCCTTCCTTCATTCCTTCCTTTCCTTCCTTCCTTCCTTCCTACATTTCCTTCCTCTTCCTTCCTTCCTTTCCTTCCAACATTTCCTTCCTCTTCCTTCCTTCCATTCTTTCCTTCCTTCCTTCCTTTCCTCTTCCTTCCTTCCTTCCTTCTCCTCTACCTTCCTTCCTTCCTTCCTTTCTTCCTTCCTTCCTTTCTTCCTTTTTTCCTCTACCTTCCTTCCTTCCTTCCTTCCTTCCTTCCTTTCCTCTTCCTTCCTCGTCCTTCCTTTCCTTCCTCTTCCTTCCTTCCTTCCCTCTTCCTTCCTTCCTTTCCTCTTCCTTCCTTCCCTCTTCCTTCCTTCCTTCTCGTCTTCCTTCCTTTCCTATTCCTTCCTTCCTTCCTCCCTTCAGGTCATCTTTGTTCTTCTCCATAAATTATCGTCTGTTTCTTCCACATATTTCATCTTCCATTAGCGAACAGAACGAGGTAAAAGAGTCACAGTGAAGCTGGAATTGAAACTTTGATGGTTGGTTTAATCCTTAAAAAACAAAAAAACAAAAAGTGAAAGCAAAAAAAAAAACTTTTTGTGCAGCAAACAAAGAGTTTTAGGAGAAAACATGAGCCAACAGTTTTTCAGCTCCATCAATTTCTCCTTAGAAGATCTGTGAGAATAACGGTTCACAACGTTCTTACAGTTTCTGACCAGAACCAAACAGCTTCTTTCTTCTGCTGGGAAATTTCACTTACGTCTCATTAATGTCATTAATGCTATAAAACCCTCAGGACTGTCTTCTGTAATTTACCACATGGAGATCGTTGCTCGGGGCGGTTATTACCGATGCTTCTGTCACATTTCATTCACTTTGGGTCTCATGCTGGGAGAAAGTGAGATTGATCCTGAACTTTTCAGACAGGAACTCTGACGTAAGCTACAGAGAGGGTCGAGCCCAGATCAGAGATCCAAACCTTCGTGTTTTATAACCAGCCTCGTCCTCGTTTTTTATTCTAAACCTGGCTGACAGCGGAGGCAGGGGGCAGATCAGAGCTCTCCGTCTGCTGATCTGGGGATAAAAATAGCTAAAGCTGTGGGTTTGGTGAGAAAGTTTTCCTCTTGTTTGCCTTTTTTGGCATACTTCAATAGGTCTGTGTTGGAAAAAAAACGTAAAATCGATTCTGAATCGATCCTTAGAGAAATTGAATCGAAATGATTCAAAAAAATCAATTGTATTTTTGGGATAGTTCGCCTTTTCTAAAACTAAAATAGAAACGTAAAATCCAGGCGGCCATTTTAAGTCTTGTGTCTGAAAACGTAAATACGGTTTCCCCTGGTGAACTGTTACCTACCCAGTAAAATGTAATAGCATTTACCCATATCAATATCGAACTGGATCAGATTGAATCGGATCTAATTGTGATAATCAATTCTAACTCTTAAGAATCGGAATTGAATCGATTCATGAAATATGAATCGACACCCATCCCTACTACTCTAATGAAGATTTCATTTATGAAGTAATAAAGCGTGAGCGTGAAACGGGTGGAGTGCCATTTCATGGTCAAGGACGAGGTTCTCCACTAAAGACACACTTTGTAACTTTTCAGGTATTTGCCCTCTGTCGCCCTCTTAAGGCTTGCAGCGTAATGACAATGTCGTAAAAAACAATCTATGGAGCGCTAGCTAAAAACAACAAAACGTCAAACTAACGCAGTTTCAGTTTTTTAAACCGTCCAACTGTCCTTATGCTCCATTCCACTTGTCTCTGATACCCGGGCGTCCGAGTTGCTGTACACGAAAACGTGACGTCATTCCCGACTTAAAGCATTCCAGTTTGTCTCACTACACTCCGAGTCGTAAAAGAACACGGACGCTTTGAGGACAGCAGCTGTCGTGGGGCGGGCTAGTTATTGCTGTTGTTGTTAGCGACGTAGCATCTTCAGCAGACCAGCATGAAAAACAAAGTTGTACATTGTTTTCACACATACAGCAAGGCCGTGACATGTAAAAATTGGGGATCGGATTAAAGCAGAAATGTAGTCAAGTGTGTAAGAGCATTTAAAAACGAAATTAAAATGACCAAAATAGTAAAAAAAAAAAAGAAATGTCCTTCCTTTGATTACTTATTGTGTTATGCCTTCATCCTGTAAACCATTTTAAACCGCCTTGTTGCAGAAATGTGATGTAGAAATAAACTAGACTTGGTAACGTCCCACAAGGAAGAGACCCAAAGGAAGACATAGCGCCCCCTGGAGGGACGATGTTTCTCTGCTGGCTCGGAAACCTCTCAGGAGTCCCCCTGAGGAACTGGAGCAAGATGAGGAAGGGAAGATGGATGAATGGGTTGACATTTTTTGTATGGATGGATGAATGGATGGAAGGAAGTTTTTTGCATAGATGGATGAAAGGATTAATGGTTCGTGGATGCTAGATTGACTGTTGTTTGGATGGATGGATGGATGGATAGAAGAATTGATGGTTTTATGGATGGATGGATAGTAGGACTGATGGATTGGATATTTTTTGGATGGATGGATGGATGAATGAATGAATGAATGAATGGATAGAAGGACTGATGGTTTTATGGATGGATGGATGGATGGATGGATGGATGGATAGAAGGACTCATGGTTTTATGGTTGGATGGATTGGCTATTTTTTGGATGGATGGATGAATGAATGAATGGATAGAAGGACTGATGGTTTTATGGATGGATGGACTGGTTGGATGGATGGTTGGATTGGCTATTTTTTGGATGGATGGATGGATGAATGAATGAATGGATAGAAGGACTGATGGTTTTATGGATGGATGGAAGGATGGATAGAAGGACTGATGGTTTTATGGATGGATGGATGGATAGAAGGACTGATGGTTTTATGGATGGATGGATGGATGGATGGATGGATGGATTGGCTATTTTTTGGATGGATGGATGAATGGATGGAAGGAAGTTTTTTGCATAGATGGATGAAAGGATTAATAGTTCGTGGATGCTAGATTGACTGTTGTTTGGATGGATGGATGGATGAATGAATGAATGGATAGAAGGAATGATGGTTTTATGGATGGATGGACTGGTTGGATGGATGGTTGGATTGGCTATTATTTGAATGGATGGATGAATGAATGGATAGAAGGACTGATGGTTTTATGGATGGATGGATGGATGGATGGATGGATGGATAGAAGGACTGATGGTTTTATGGATGGATGGATGGATGGATGGATGGATGGATAGAAGGACTGATGGTTTTATGGATGGATGGATGGATGGATGGATGGATGGATTGGCTATTTTTTGGATGGATGGATGAATGGATGGAAGGAAGTTTTTTGCATAGATGGATGAAAGGATTAATAGTTTGTGGATGCTAGATTGACTGTTGTTTGGATGGATGGATGGATGAATGAATGAATGAATAGAAGGAATGATGGTTTTATGGATGGATGGACTGGTTGGATGGATGGTTGGATTGGCTATTATTTGAATGGATGGATGAATGAATGGATAGAAGGACTGATGGTTTTATGGATGGGTGTAGAAGGATGATGGTTTTATGGATGGATGGATGGATGGATGGATGGATGGATGATAGAAGGACTGATGGTTTTGGATGATGGATGGATGGATGGATTGCTATTTTTTGGATGGATGGATGAATGGATGGAAGGAAGTTTTTTGCATAGATGGATGAAAGGATTAATAGTTTGTGGATGCTAGATTGACTTTGTTTGGATGGATGGATGGATGAATGAATGAATGAATAGAAGGAATGATGGTTTTATGGATGGATGGATGGTTGGATGGATGGTTGGATTGGCTATTATTTGAATGGATGGATGAATGAATGGATAGAAGGCTGATGGTTTTATGGATGGATGGATTGGCTATTTTTTGGATGGATGGATGAATGAATGGAAGGAGTTTTTTGCATAGATGGATGAAAGGATTAATAGTTCGTGGATGCTAGATTGACTGTTGTTTGGATGGATGGATGGATAGAAGGACTGATGGCTATTTTTTGAATGGATGGATGAATGAATGGATAGAAGGACTGATGGTTTTATGGATGAATGGATGGTTGGATGAATGAATGAATGAATAGAAGGAATGATGGTTTTATGGATGGATGGACTGGTTGGATGGATGGTTGGATTGGCTATTATTTGAATGGATGGATGAATGAATGGATAGAAGGACTGATGGTTTTATGGATGGATGGATTGGCTATTTTTTGGATGGATGGATGAATGAATGGAAGGAAGTTTTTTGCATAGATGGATGAAAGGATTAATAGTTCGTGGATGCTAGATTGACTGTTGTTTGGATGGATGGATGGATGGATGGATAGAAGGACTGATGGATTGGCTATTTTTTGAATGGATGGATGAATGAATGGATAGAAGGACTGATGGTTTTATGGATGAATGGATGGTTGGATGAATGAAGGATTAACAGTTTATGGTTGGATAGATGGATGTTTTTTTTTTTTTGGATGGACTGGTTGGATTAACCGTTTTTTACTAGACCACACCAGAAACTTTATGTTGTTTTAAGTCTTATAAAGGTTTTTCTTACCGATGTGCTGCTGCACAACCCAAGTAAGGACTAATTTAGGTTGACCGGCCTCTACTGGAAAGGCCCCCCCCACTGTTCCATGGTTCTCGATGAGGTTCCTTGGAACCTCAAAACATTAGAAATGGTTCTGGGAACCTTTCCAGACTGAGAAATGTCAGCTTACTTCCTGTTGTCAGACAGATTCTGTTTAAGAGATTTCTTCATTCTGCAGTTCCAGCAGTAATCAGGCCAGGGTGTGGTTATTGAAACTGAATAAAAACCAAAGTGATTCATCTCAGATGAATCATGACTTAACAACGGGGCTAATAACTTTTCAGGCTGGTTTGGAAATCTCAAATGTATTTATAAAACAAACTATTGCATTTACTCAGGTTATGTTTGTCTAATCATAAAATTAATTTGATAGGGAACATGAGAAAAAGACATTAAAGCAGGAATATGTAAGGTAGGAAATACTTTTAATTTGATTGCATATATTTTTTTAATTCACAGTACTTTATTCATCTGTCAGCATTCGTATCTCTGAGTGGCTAAACCTGCCAGCCTACAAAAGCAGGCTTCAAGTTGCTCTGTAATCAGTTGTAGAAGTTGTTTCTGCAGATAAAGCTTGTGTAAACATTGGCTGAGGATATTTAGGTCGTCGTGTTGAAAGAAGGTACCAGCATAGCCACAAGCTTTCATGTTTTTGGAAGGAAAAAAAAACAGTCAGCCCAACATACAGTTCAAAGACTCAGTGAAACAATTTTTTGGAGCACGTCTGCTCACTGAAACATAAATTACCCCTTAAAACTAGTCAATAAAGTTCTAAAGCAGAGCTGTTATTCCTGCACAGACACGATGAAGCTGCACTATGTATGTTTGCAAAGGCTCAAGAATGTATCAGAACATCTGAGAATAGAAAAGTGTCTTTCTTTCTAATTGTTTCTAATTGTTGTAAGTTTTAATTAGCAATTTTCGTGGTCTGCACTAACTGTGTGTAGTGAGGAATTAAAGATTGACGTTCTAATGGGTTCCCGCAGTAGTTTAGAAACGGTTATTCATTATGTCAACTATCAGTGTATTCATCAACAATAACACTTAGCTAATTATTAGCTAGCTTTTGGCTACCCGATCCGTACCACGCATGCTCGAAAGGCGTCTACTTCCGCTCAAAGCATTTCACGACAGTTACGGGTCAGAGTATCTGTTGAGATGTTAACAATTATAAGTATCTCTTAAAATGTTTGCAATATTGAAACATTTCTATATAATGTGGACAAAAATCGAGAAAAAAAAAGATAGCTACCCATCAGGACTCCCCGATTCTCACTACGCATGTGCAAAGTTGGACCGTACAGATCAGGTCTACTGATTGGTTGTCAGTAAGCACTTAGGGCCTTTTCACATGTGTGGCCGTGCCAGAAAACGACCAGAGAAAATGCTACTTTTTTTCTGTTGACATGGCACGGATTTCGGCCCGTACTGGAATCCAGTGTTTTAAATGAGGGACAACACCCAAACAGCAGGTGGCGGTATACAAATAATTCTGAAGTTCTCCAACAAACAAGGGAGTGAAAAGTACCGACGTCAGAAAACGAGCGACAGCCTAGAATGTAAACAAACTGGTCTACTGGTCAGCTGCTACCTGAAGCCATCTACAGGGTGAGTGTTGTAGTAAACCCGCCATTTCGTAACCTGCTGTGTTGCTGTGGGATGCTTGAATCGCGTTGTTTTTTATGGTCGTGAGGTGATTCTGTAATTTCGGCCGGCAGTGTCGTCATTTCCGCATGGAGCGCGTCTATTGTCTTGGAGTACGGCCAGAATACGGCTTGTGTTCACATGATCCACTTGTACCTGGACTCTGATACTACCTCCAAGGCAGGTCTCTCTGGCCTTATCCCGTCCCGGCTGTGTTCAAATGATAAGAAATAAGTGGATTTTGACCAAATACGGTACCCGAGTACGGACTCCAGTACAATGTGAAAACGCCCTTAAGCTGGTTGATGAGTCTTCACGTGACCTATTACAAGTTTTTACCGTTAAGTCTGTAATTAGGCGCCAGCCTTCTTATTTTATGGCGCTGTTGTTTAATTGGGGGAAGCTCTCGTTGAGGAGAGGAGCATGATTTTGTTTGTATATGGAGGTATGGGGAGCCTAAGCCCCGCCCTTCTACTTCCTGTCCATGGGTCCCTAACTGCCAAAACAAATGAATGAGTGTCAATGGAGCGATAAAAGTTATTTTCTGATCCAGTTTGAAATGCGCCGTGGATCTAACATATGATGTCCGTGAATTTTAAAAACTAATTTTGATGCAGAGAAAACGCTGATTTTCGACCGGAGGTAAAAGTTACTTTAGTTTTTGTGTAAAAACGTTTAGCGGACTACAACTGCAGAAGAAGGAGAGTGATGGCCGTAGCCTCCAGGACGAAGGAAGGAGCATTAAACACGGAGAAAACCTCTATAAATCTGACCATGAGGAAAGTAGCAGCTATGTCGGGGATAAAGCAGTCGGTGGAGTGAGAGCCAGCATGGAGGAGAAGCTCTACAAGCTCTAGGTGAAGGTTGCTATAGCTAGTGCTAGCTTCCGTTAGCCAAATGGCGTCATATATACGACATCTGATTTGTAGGAATTTTAAATACGAATTTTTACAATCAAATAAATCCCAAATCACTGGACAAACAGTCGAAATGTACATCATTAGTTATCATCTAAATTGAAGTACAACATATGTGTGATTCAGGACGTAAGACAAAGCGGACCAGAAAATAACTTTTATCGCTCCACATTGGGTTCCATTCATTATTTTTTCGGATTGAGGACCAATAAGGGGCGATATGAAGGGGAGGAGACTTATGCTCCCCATTACTAATCTACGGGATTCGGGTCGGGACGGGAGTCTTTCTCTCGGGATTGTTTTGGGACAAGATTTTTGGGGTTGGGCTGTCACGTGATCGGGACGTGACGGGATTATTTTTTGGGGATCGGGATGGGATGGGAGCGACAATTGATTCCCGTGTCACCCTCTATTTCAGACACAAGACTGAAAATGGCCGTCTGGACTGTACCTTCCTATTTTAGTTGTAAAAAGGGCAAACTATTCCAAAAAATTAACATTGATTTTTGAAATTGTGAGTCCATTCAATTTCTCTAAGGATCAATTCAGAATCGATTTTACGATTTTCTCAACACAGCCCTAGCCGGAATGCAAAGCGAAAGAAGAACAAGGAAAAGGAGGAAAACGAAGTGGGTGCTGTACAAAATGTTCCCGCTAGAAATGAGGAGGAGGATTTCGAGCTAGCCAGCAGCAATGTTAGCTTGGAAGCATCGCCTTCTATCAGCGATGCACAGCCTGAGCTAATGGCGCAAACTAACGTTACTGGAGAAAATGAAACGGCTATAAATGAAGAACTAACAACACAAGGGAATGCCTCAATCTCTGAAGTATGGCACTATGGGGATCACTTACAGAAAGCAAATTTTATTGAATGGAATCTCAGCCTTTCAAAATCGGGCGGCTAATTGCTATTTTATGTGATTAATTTAATATTGCTAAAAAAATTAAATGAGCCTCAACATGGCACACATCTACGTACACACTACAAATGCCATTTTATATTAAGTTGAAGAATAAAACTTTTTTTATACATGTATAAAAATGTAGATCTCTAGCCATTGAAAACTTTTCAAAAATCTTTCAGTCTTTCACCAGCACCCCCGCGACCCATTAAGGATTAAGCGGTTAAGAAAATGGATGGATGGATATAATATAAATATATAATTCCATCCATCCATCATCTTGCGCTTATCCGGGGTCGGGTCGCGGGGGCAGTGGCCTAAGCAGAGAGGCCCAGACTTCCCTCTCCCCGGCTACTTGGGCCAGATCCTCAGGAGGAATCCTGAGGCGTTCCCAGGCCAGCCGGGAGACATAATCCCTCCAACGGGTCCTGGGTCTTCCCCTGGGTCTCCTCCCGGTGGGACGTGCCCAGAACACCTCACCAGGGAGGTGTCCAGGAGGCATCCTCACCAGATGCCAGAGCCACCTCAGCTGGCTCCTCTCGATGTGGAGGAGCAGCGGCTCTACTCTGAGCCCCCTCCGGATGACCGAGCTTCTCACCCTAATCTCTAAGGGAGAGCCCAGCCACCCTACGGAGGAAACTAATTTCAGCTGCCTGTATCCTCGTAAATATATAATTCTTATATAATATTTAACATCTTCATATGGTAGAATTTACCCAGGACTGATATTAATTTGACCCAGCATTTAAATTAAATGTGTAACCCATTTTGTTAGATCAAATTAACTACTGGTGTTTTGGTCCAAAAGTTACTCAGGTGTTGGGTTAAAAAAAAAAAAAAAAAAAAAAGTTGAGTTGGTTTTAACCCTGAAGTTCAATTTTTAAGTCTCTGTGAAAACAAAAAATATGAAATAATATTCTGGGAAAACAAGTATTTTACTCAGTAAAACGCAGCAGTTTCAAAAAGAAATCCCTTCCAATATCACTTATTGGAAGAGTAGCTACAATAAAAATGATGGTTTTGCCTAGAAATAATTATTTATTCTCAATGATCCCAAGCAAACCATCACCTGGTTGGTTCAGATCTCTGGACTCTTCTGTTTCTAAATTTCTTTAGAACGATAAACCCCCACGTATCAGAAGTCCAAAGATAAAGGAGGTGTAGACCTACCAAACTTTCGTCAAACTTTTCGCCAAAAGGCTCCAATACACATCAAGATGGTTAAAACACAGTTATATCGATGAGTCCTGGGTAGATGTTGAACAGACACTATGCAATAAGATAAAACTTTCAGATCTACCTTTTGTTAGCTCAAATATAAAACAAAATGAATGTTTTAAAAGTATTAGTATCAGCTCCTCTCTGACAGCTTGGTGGGAATTTCTTAAAATGACAAAGTCCTCACTAGTCCCATGCAGGCGTACACCCATCTGGAATAACCCGGATATCTTACAAAAAAATGCATGATTAACTTTCCAAACTGGAGTTGTAAGAGAATTGAATACCTGGAGCATATATTTGATGGAAAAGACTTTATCCCATTCAATACATTGGTTACACAATACGGAATCAACAAGAATAAATTTCTAAAATATCAACAAAGTAAATCGGTTATAAAAGATGAATTTAGGCTCAATACGGTTGATTTACAAATTCCAGTAAAAGTTAGACTTTCTTAATCTTAACCCCCCCAAACTGCTATCTAAAATATACAAAACATTAAATAGAATAGATGAATCAATAGCCCTTCCTATTTTAAAATGGGAGATGGACTTGTCCATCTCAATTGATGGAAACCTCTGGTCTCAAATTTCTTTAAGAACCTTTAAATTTCTTAAAAATCCTAATCTACGATTAATACAATATAAAATCCTTCATAGAGTGCATTATACAGGGCAACGGATGTTCAAGACGGGTTCAACACCGTCTAATACCTGTTTACAATGTACAAGCAAAATACCAGACAATTATAGTTCTGCCCACCTGTTGAGAAATTTCGGCACCAGATATGTAAAGACCTATCAAAGTGTCTGAAACATAATATCACACCTTCTCCCACAGTTTGCTTGCTGGTAAATTTAGATGAAGTTACCATTGATACAAAGTCTATGCAATTAGTTCACATTGCCTTATGCATCGCTAAGAAAAATATCCTTTCTAACTGGAAAAATAAAAATGCTCTTGATATTAATCAGTATAGAGATCTCCTTCTGGATTACATTGATCTGGAAACGGCTTCTTCCTCCACATCTGATCAATCTGATTGGTCTCCCTTAATCAGCTCCATCACCTAGTGGGGTCGGTGCCCTTGATTTTGTTCTGCGGGACGCGGTCGCTGATGTGGAGTTTTAGGGTCGGGGAAGTCTACGAGGGGTCCTTGGGGGTGGGTCTGCTTGCGGTTGGGGCGCTAGGTGCCGTGACCCTCACCTGGGGTGGGACTTTGGGGACTTTGGGCAGTGACGACTAGCAAGAACTCAAATCACAAATCACAAGCTCTATGCATGAACTGGAAAAGATGCAGCCACAGCTTGCTGTCTGTTCCATCAATACGTGGGTCAGAACCAGTCACTCGGCAGCAGCTCGGCGAGGACGTGATCCGTGTCACCCGCAAAATCTGTGGACTTTCTCCCAAAAATATATTCAGAATCTGTCTATAACCTTTTGAGTTATGTTGCTAACAGACATAACCTCCTTTCCAGAGGTAAGAAAGAAAAACCAGGGCCCTCATTTATCAAACATTCAAAGAAATGTTCCTACAATCTATCCTACGAAGGAAATTTAGGATGTGCATAAGTACACGTCAAAGTGTGATTTATGAAACATGCGGTGGCCTTTCGTACGCACGCAATCAGCTGTTGATAAATCCCACTTATGCGTACTCAGGACCTCGTGCCCGTTCACAGTCATTTGCATACAGAAACGCCCTGAATTAACCATATTTGGTGGCACCAGATCATGCATTGAGTCCTCACATTCTTCCTTAAAACAATTTCCAAGAGGGGAAAAACAGGAATTTTAATGACACAGAGATCGAGGTGAAACATAGGTGGGGAAATAAAAAAAGTATTCATTTATACAAATTAATTTCCCCACCGATAGTTTTTGCCATCAGCGTTTCTCTGTTTAAGTCTCCCAACTTGCAGCCGTTATATTTCTGCTGCAGAGCAGACCAAAAAAATAAAAAATGCGGCGAATAATTTCATTTGCTAATATTTACTTCTGTGTAAATCCTTAAATAATTTAATAATGAACATTGCTGTTTTATTTTATC
Source organism: Apricaphanius iberus (assembly GCA_028564705.1). NCBI lineage: Eukaryota > Metazoa > Chordata > Actinopteri > Cyprinodontiformes > Aphaniidae > Apricaphanius > Apricaphanius iberus. The sequence goes on from JAPXFQ010002775.1 coordinate 138,726, forward strand.
AGCTCAGGGGAAACTAATAAAAAAAAACAAGAATAACTCCGCCTGGGTCAGTGGACATGTTCCTGTTGGAAATCAGAGGGAAAAAATGGTTCAATATTAAACTGAATACAATAAAACATCTCTCAGCACACAGCTGGACCAGATCTAATACAAAGGGTGCTCCGATCATCATAATTCACACTTTAGTGGCCATGCGTAATTGGAGACACGGCTTGTGCTGCCATCACAAAAGGAAAAAAAGGACAATCTGCTTCACTGATAAGCAGGAACATCTAGTTTCACGGTGCAGTTTGCAAACCTTTTAAGTTAACCTTTAAAGGTGTGACAAAATCCCATTAAACTGAAACGCTTGGTGCAATAAATAGACAAATAAATGGGAGGGGACGGGGGTCTGCGGCCGCACAGCGCAGATTGCGAATGACAGGATCGCCATGCATGATCAACCCAACATTAAATTATGTATTTCTTGGAAAATTTCAAACATTTCCTTAAAGTTTATTGCTAACCGTGCATAACTTTTACGTTATTTTGTTATAACACAGACAGACGGCAACATGAGCTCCTTGTTGGAGGCAATAAACTGCTGAGAGAAATATTCTGTCAAAGTAAAACTGTTTCAGTGCTGCAGTTCCTCTGTTCTACCAGTAGATGCTGTACGAACAATCAGAACTGTATTTATATTTAGGAACATTTCTACGCAAAAGTACGAATTGATAAATTCCACACAATGCGTAGAATTGTTCCTACGCACGAAGTACGCACGGATCTGTCCGTAAGTACGCCTGATAAATTAGGGCCCTGGGCATTTTCTTCAATCTATGAAATCCCCCCTGGACGCCTTGGACAGCAGGTGAAAATGGGACATGTTGGTCACCCTAACATCACGTATGTGGCTGTAGATGAGACAGAACTGGAGATACAGCAGCACTGGCTCTGGATAGATGGGCCTGCTACTGTTGGAGCCGAGCGATGGAAAATGTACTCTTGTGTTTTTCCATCATCAGTCTTCCATGTTTTGAGAAGCCAACCACTTCGCTGTAGATCGCTGTTTCACAGAGGGACGTTTTCTCACTTCACCTTTTCCACCCTCAGCTCGATGGCTACGCTTTCTGTTGCATAAGAACAAAAAAAATCGTTCCTGCTGGGGTTCCGGGTCCTCCCAAACCACCAACTCTGTTCGGGAATTAATGACTCTCAGCCTCAGCAGCTGATTGAGGCTTTTCCTCTGCAGACCTTTTATATGCTGGTTGGGGCCTTGGAGCGAACCCAGCACAGGAAGCTGACCTCCTTTCATCTGGTTCCAGACTACAGGGAAAGAACAGGATTCACACAAGAATCGTCAGATACAAAAAAATGAAGCTGCATTTCATGCAGAAAAGCAAAATTACAGTGAAGTAGTTTTGGTTCGGTGGCTTAGAAAGCCGATCTCTGGAGAACCGTGAAAGCTTTGAGCTCTGGTCAACACTAGACGTAAACCCCTGCTGTCATTATAGATAAGGATTTGGCTGAATCAGTCTTCCATTGAAGTTTTAAAGATATTTATTTGAATCTGAAAGGGAACCCATCTCCCGGGTAAAACTGCTCGCTCCCCGAGCTAGACAGAAGGGAAATCCCCTCTGGCGGTGAGTTTTTGGTGAAAAACCTTTTGTGTAAAAAGGTTGCAGTGTTTTTTTATTTGCTTTCATACCACATTGATACATAAACCTTAGCAAAATAAAATGTCCTTAAATTGTCATTTTAACACGACGACTGCTCAGATTGGGTCCCCACTGCAAGAACACCTCTGCTTTTATTTTAGTGCTACAGTCCCACGCTGGGCCCTTTTTAGCCCCTCTTTATTAACCTCCTGGATACGCCCCTGCTCAGCAGCACTGAGGAGTTTAGGACGTTAGGAATTGCTTTGATGAGGCTGTTTAAGTTCAGGTCTGAGTCCATGATTACCCCTAGATTTCTAACCTGATTCTTTGGTTGAAGACAGAGAGACTCAAGATGACTGATAAAACTTTCTCTTTGTGTATGTGGGCCAAAAACAATGATTTCAGTTTTATCTGAGTTTAACTGGAGAAAGTTGTTTTGCATCCACACACTGATCTGTTCAATTCAGCGACAGAGTGTATCTATAGGCCAATGTTCACCTGCCGTCAGTGACACGTAGATCTGAGTGTCATCTACGTAGTTATGGTAAGACACATTATTGCTGGTAATTGGCTGACCCAATGGAAGCATGTACAAGTTGAATAAAAGTGGTCCCAAGATTGACCCCTGGGGGACTCCACAGGTCATGGGAATTTTGTCTGAGACACAGTTGCCTATTTGGACAAAGTACGTCCTGTCCTCGAGATAGGACTTGAACCATTTCAGAGCAGTACCAGAGATTCCCACCCAGTTTTCTAACCTGTGAAGTAAGATCCCATGGTCCACTGTGTCAAAGGCAGCGCTCAGGTCCAGCAGAACTAAAACTGAGACTTTGCCTGCGTTGGTGTTCATGCGGATATCATTTGTCACCTTGATCAGAGCCGTCTCAGTGCTGCCTGACTGGAAAGTATCAAACACATTGTTAAGGTGTATTCAGACTGCAGGCTTTGTCAGCGTCAGCGACGTCTAGATTACATGTTAAGTCTACGGCGGAGGCCGTTGGAGGAGCGTCACGGTCTCTGCGGCGCTTTGTGAGCTTTGGCTCCGTCAACTTTTCAAGCTTTTCATGCTTCAAAGCTCATAAAGCCAGCAGCGCAGAAGTTCATCTAGTTTAACTTTTGCTGACGGCCCTGAAGCGGCGCGTCAACCAATCAGAGCTCATAATTGTAGTGATGTCACTACACGTATTTTGAATGTAGCGGGAGCAGGAAAAAACTTCATTTTAAGTCTAGAAAACGCAGATTTAAAAAAATCCTAAATAACACTTATCGAAGACAGATGGACAGGCGCTCCTCGGGGGGAATAGAGCGCCTGTAGTTGGTGTCCTGATAGGAGATTTGAGTTCCGATGCGGCCCAGGAGGTCGTAAAATTAGGCGCGGGACAGACGGACGTACCGCTGAAAGTGAACCTTATCCATAAGCAGCTCCTGGATCAAATGGTTAAACTCCCCAAACTCAGAACGCATCCGTAGAATAGGGTGTATCCACAAACGGCGCTGATGTAGCCGAAGTCGACGTTGTCTAGCTTTATTTAGCAAATAAAGCCAAGCCACTCTCTCAATACTATCTGCCATAGTTCAGAACGTCCGGCAACAGAAGAAGCCATCTTTTTTGCTCAGAAGTGACAGACTTTGCAAGCTTCAACATAGAAGCGTCAAACTAGATGCTTTGTGAGCTTTGCCTGACGCTGATAAAGCCTGTAGTCTGAACGAACCATTAGACAGGAGAAAGTAAGTGAGCTGTTGATGTACTACTTTCTCTAGGAGTGATATGGGCCGGTAGTTGCTCAGTACTGTGGCATCAAGGCTGCTCTTCTTTAGAAGAGGCTTAATGACCGCAGTTTTTAAGGCATTTGGGAATCTTCCAGTCTCAAGTGAGATGTTAAGTAACTGACCAAGTTGTGGTAACAAGCTGCTCAGCACAGACTAGAACCGACACCAAAAGCCAAACGTTCTCTTGAATGGCTCGGTCATCTCCCTCCTACTGGTTTTGGTCTCCTTTCGTTCACCTCCTCGCCACCAAAACACGTTCTCTCCACCTTCTTCCTCCTGTGCCGCTGCGTGGAGCCTGTAACGACGATGAACAGATGTGGCTGAAACGCTCTGTGGCTCCTCTCCGGGAGCCTCGCTGCGTGTCAGCGACGGACGAGGGCGCTCGCTCAAAGGCTGAGAGTGTGTTCCACATTAAAAACACATCACATTTCAACGGGGAGATGTTGGGGAGGACAGGCTGTGAGAGCCTAGCGAGAGCAAAGCTAAAAATACTTTTAACGAGGCTGAAGAGGGACGCTCATCGCATGCCTCGGGATGATTTAGCGGGGGATCAGTGTCAGCAGCGTCAACATGCCAACAGGCACAGGGTGTGTGTTTACACGGTCCTACGTTACATGAGCCAAATGTGTCCAAGTCCACTCTGGACACCGGTCGTGCATCTGGGGGAAGAAAATATTAGAGACCGAAGCAGATGCCAACCTCAGGAAGAACTTTAAATCCTGAATCCAGGATTGGGAACACGTCTGATTTGTCTCCGGCCGGACGTGGTTCTGGAAGGAGGAGGTGTAGCCCCGGAGCTGGTCCCAAACCACCGGGTGTCACGTCCAAGAGAGTTTTTGGGTCAGAGAGCGATGCTAAATTAAGCTCCGATAACAGGATTCTCCTGAGCTTCACGGAAAAAAATCTGGGGGTAACTTTGATCTGCACTGAAATGAGTTCCTCCTGGACGTTCTGTGAATACTGCCGTGGAAGTCTTACCGTAGGTCTGTCTCGTCCCCAGAGCATGATCCTGCCACCGCCGTGTCTACCAAGGAGGGTTTTACTCATTTATTTTTTATTTAACCCTTATTTAACCAGGGAAATCCTTTGAGAAAAAGTCTCTTTTGTGAAAGGAGCTCCGGCCAAGAATGCCGCCATTTAAAATACAATTATAGTAAATGCTATGAACATACAGACATAATACATTAGCAGTACATTGATTCAACCAACGTTAGGGAATAAAAAAAGTATCACAAAACATCCAACATTATCACCACAAACATTATCCTAATTTGGAAAGCAGGGACAGGTGCCGATTGTGCCAGCTTCCCGCTCCTTTACTAGTTGCTGAAATTGACCAAAGGAAACTAAATTTTCTGGCTTTAGGTGATTTTGTAACAGATTCCAGACTGATGGGGCAGAGATCCTAAATGCTTCCCTAATACTGCGCCAGATCCAAACAGGATATATATGCAGCAGCCTCTGAACATCATATTACAAAATAGATGCAGTAACTTTAAAATATAGTAGAAAAAAAACTTTATGCACAGAAAAATGTATGTAACATATTTCCTTGTTACATATTTCTGTAAAATACTGTATAAATATATGGTAGCTTACAGAAACATGTATGTAATAGATTTAAACTTTTTCAACATATTCTTATTTTGTGACGAGCATCTGTGTGATGAATTACACTTGATAGCAGAGAAAAAGGAGATCGTTTTACCTTCTGTAGTTTAGGTACTTAAAGGCCTCAGTTTGGGCTGGTTATCGATTAAAACTTCAAGAATCGATTGTTACGATTCGATCCGATTCAATCTGATCTAGTTCAGTATAGATACGGGTCAATGCTATAAAAAACAATTTTTTTTAAGCCGTTGTCTTAATTTCATGCCTGTAATTCAGTGACTTAACACTGGCTGAGTCACATTTTACCAGGAAAAACTATATTTGCACTTTCACAACTAAGCATTAAAACGACCGTTTGGATTTGTAATTTCTACTTTAGCTGTAAAAGAAAATTGGCAAACTATATTAAACAATTAAACTAATATATATATATATATATATATATATATATATATATATATATATATATATTCATTGCTTGCAATTACACCGCAGACCACCACTGGTTGAGAAACCCTGCTCTACATACAGAACCAGAATGTCTGCAGTCAGACTCTGGAATCCGATTAACTGAAGGCGGTTGGTTAGATTACACTATACTAGACTAGATTTTATTTAAGGGAAGGAAAGTGGACTGAATATAAACTTTTCCACGCATTTTCCAGATTTTTATTTGCAAAAAATGTTTAAAAATACAATTTCCCCCTAATTTTACAGCTCTACTTTGTGTTGGTCTGTCCCAGAAACTCAGCATAAAGTACTCTGAGGTTTGTGTTTGCAGCATTTGGACGAACACGTCAGTGGGTCTTGTTTCTCCCAGGTTTCTGTTGAGCAGGTCCGTCTCAAGGCTCCTCGGGCTCCGTAAACCGACTGTCCCCGCGTGTCTCCCGAGGGACGCATCTGTTGAAACCATCGTCCAGCTCCAGCAGCTGCTCGTTCGTTCTGAAGCCATGTGGCAGCTGTCTGGATGGTATCGGGGGGGTCGATGAGAGGCAGAATGAACGGCTCATTCAACGTTCAGGCCGTGAAATTAAAACAATTACGTTGGAGGCCGTTAAGATATGTTTCAAACCTGCCAGAGGAGAATGAAGGTGAGCGAAGACAAAGATTATCTGGTTGAACAAATTGGCCTCTCAAACGTTACTCCTGGCCATTTCTGTCTCTTTAACACTTCTTTAACTCCATCTGCATCTTATTTTCAGTTTGAACCTTCTCTTCAAGGTCTCATCTGGAGCTCGACTCAGAGCTTTTACTTCAGATTTCCACAATCATGTTGTTTCTCACAGGAAGAGATATTAGAAATAATATTTAGAGTCGAAAAAAAGGTGATGTTGACGAAACAAAATGTTGTTTTTCTTCTCAGAATTTAAATAATCCAATCAATAAGGAGTATTAGGGTCATTGTAAACAAAATACAAATATTTTGGAGTAAAGTCAGAAATTCTGATATTAAAGTCAAATATTTTCCAGACAAAAAAACATGTCAACAAGTAGCAAAATTACGAGTAAAAACACAAAATTTCTGAGAATAATTGCACATTTTTTCCAGAAAAAAAACTTGGAAATTCTCTGGCACAAAAGTCATAAAATTTTCAAGTTAAAGGACTGAAATTTTAGATTAATTTTAGATAATTTCTAGGAAAAAAAGCGTAATTCCCCCAGGTGATTTAGAAAAAGAAAAAAAAATTTGCGAGAAAAAAACCAAGAAATTTCTATGATTAAAGGCATATAGTTTGGATATCTAAACTAAGCTATTTCTGACATTGTAACGTAAGAAATTTGTTTTAAAACATGGATTTAAACATAGTAATGTTTTACTTGTAATCTTACAACTTTTGTGATAGAAATTTTCCAAGGTTTTTGTTTATGGAAAATATGTGCAATTAATCTGAGAAATTCTGAGTTTTTACTCGTAATTTTGCTACTTTTTCACATCAGAGATATTCTGAGTTTTTACTGGAAAATAAGTGACTTTTTTGGGTGGAAATTTAGTCCAAAATATAAATTTTTGTGTTTACAATTGCCCTAATACTCCTTCGTAGAGGTTGGTATTCATCGTCTTTGCCAAAAAGTTTTTATTCCACTCTACAACCATTATACTTACACCGTACTAAAAATTAAGCATCGTACTTGAAGTTCATTTTAAATTAACTATATTTTATACTTTATAACAGCATAGTGAAGTATACTTGACTTACACTGTTCTTTACACCTTGATATGTGTTTTAGATACAAATACATATTTTTTTTCCCTACCACATTTTACAAAAAAGGGCTGAATCTTGTAGAGATTGTGTTTACATTTTTACATTCAAATCTGCCCATTCCTGTCATTTGTTTTAACTAAGACGAGCTGAATTTCAGAGGAAAATTAGCTAAAATGTTAATGTTAGCTAAAATGCTAGTTGTAGCATGTTGGCAAACACTAAAATGTTGGTTAAACTCGACACAATCCATTCAGTGTGTGTTTTGTCAAAATCAGCTAAAATCATAGACTGTAAATAAAAATGGACATAGCCACTGTGATGTCACCAATAGGTTTCTGAAGAGCTGAATTGAATCCTACTGGGCATTCTTCACGCATCTCATCAGGCTCGGAAACTGGAGAAAATTGGCAAAGTAGTGGAGCTAAGAGTGGTGCTGTGAGGGTGGGGCCGGATGATTTACACCCAACAAAGTCTGAGCCGACGTAGCTACGACCTAACGGAGCTAACCTGGAGCTAACCGAAGCTAATGGAGGTTAGCGGGCCATTTTAGCCACAAAACCTCTGCTACGGCCGAGGACGTAGAAGATTCAATAAGTTTGTCAAGTAAAAGCAAGAACCCTTGTTGGTCCGTAACTTTCACTAGAACTATGTGAATTTTAATTACGTTTTAATGAACTATATGTAATGACGAAATGTGATCATTATGCTAAATGCACAGCAAAAATACAATTTTACGCACCGAACAATATTGAGGAGAGACTTCTTGGATGGTCCACAGCAGCCATCTTTGTACAATAATCGCACGAATAAACATCCGAACACGAATAAACAATGCGGACACTGATGGTCAAGTTCAGAGAAGCAAAATAGCCCCAGACTGTTAATGTCAGTCTGAGGCTGCGGCCTTCCCTGTAGCAAGTGGGGGCGTTAGCGCTGCTAGCTGCCAGCAATAACAGCGACGGCTAATTGTAATCCGTCAGTCCAAATGACACGCCTCTAATATTTCACAATTTCAAGCTTGAATTACATCCAAACGGATGACCTATACAAAAAATGTCACCCTTAGAGTTGTTTTCCAGCAGTGGCTGGAAGCTGAATGGAAGTAGCTCCGCATAAATACTAAAATAACGTTTTTCATCTAATATCTTTATTCATGTCATATCCCAGATTTTCTTCATCGATGTAGACGGTCAAAGTATTGATGGTGCAGTTTCCTGAAGAAGAAAAAAAATGAAATTAAAAAAAATATATATTTTTTTTGTATTTTATTTTACTTGGATGAAGTTACGTGCTAATAGAGGGCGATGGGCCCAGATCCAGATAGAAAGCTGGTTAAATAAAGCAGGCTATCATGAATCTTCTGGGTTGATGGACCCAAAGCTGCGATCTCAACCCTGTTCATGAACGCTTAATAGCCGAGTCACTCTTGGGATTTAAACCAGTTTCAATCAATTCTGCCAAGACGAACCGCCGTAGAAAGCTCATTGTTGGCTCGTAAAACAGATGTCTTTTCCTCTGAAGGAGTGTTTATCTAATTTTCAGATAACTTTTTGAGTTTCTGTTAGTTTTCCATCTCTTCATACTATTATTTGTTTGGGATATCACTGTAGATCCAACCATAGCTTCCTTCAAACTCGACCCAGTTGGAGGTGTGTCGGTGTCCCTGCATCACGAAGCCCAGAGGGGGCGAGAAGCGAAGGAATTAGAGGAAATTTGTTCCAATGGAAGAGAGTTTACCCCCCGTGTTTGGTCGCCCCAGTCCAGCTAATGAGGAGAGTCAGTGAGGGCGGCCTGGTGGAGGCAGAGGTCAGCCAGGAGCCAGAGCTTCCTGCCAGGCTGCCTGGAGCTCCGGGCTGCGTCGCCATCTGCGGCTCCTTAACATACAGCCAGATACGGCCGGCACTAAGCTTCGACGCCTCTATGTAACATCAGCAAGTATTTTATTCTAAACACAAACATTAACAGAAAAAAGAAAACATTTTCCTCTCATTTCCAGGAGTTTTTAACCCACCAGCAGTTCTGGTTCTCTGAAGCTTTATGAAACTCGACGTAAATGCCTCAGATGATCCAACAGTTGATTGAATCAAAGAGGTTCTGAACAGAGGTTGCTGTCGCTGTTTTCGGTCATTTTTTACCCAACAATTTTTAATACGATAACATTTACATTATAGTTTCATTTTTAAAATAATTTTAATTAATATTGAATTTGAAAGCACTGCATGGAGAATCAGAGAAATTGGTCATTGAAAGAGAAGAGCCACAGTTGTTTCTGTTTTTGATTTGAATGAATTAGATGTTAATTGTTAATGTTACCGTAAAGCGAAGCAACCACTAGGTAAGCTGGTAGTGTGACACTTTACTTCTTCCTACCCCCTTTCAAGTTTGTTTAAGATATGCATTTTATTTTATGGTCTCAGTTTTTTGTTTTGTTGTACAAGCTGACACCTCATATATTGAATGTGTATATAATGTAGTGCACTTAAAACCCGTTAAGCACATGATGTCCCTTAAAGGGACTGTATCATGCTAATTTACAGCTTTCAACTTCTGGGATAGACATATATATGATAAACTGTTACCGTTATCCAGGATTAATTTGTCCTAAAATTTAACTTGTATCCTGTAGTTAATGTTGGACCAAGAAGTGAAACGGCTTGTTTCTCTGTAAACCCGCCTCCTGCATCCCCCTGCTACGCTACGCTGCACAGCCGGGAGCAGATCACACTGAGACACTGAGCTTCATCTCAAACAGTATTCTGACAAAGAATTTGAAAATCACGAAGTACCACAATGTTATATACTCTGTTATATTAAGGGCTCAGACTTTTGGTTTATTTTTTTATTTTTTGTAAAATAGCGCAGTCAATACAGCCTATTTCAGTTGCTAAATCTCCGTGTTTTAGACAGAGCCCAAACCGACATAGCTACGTCCACTAAGCAAATCCAGCCCAGTATATAAAAAGCCGTGGGTGTTGTTTGCACCCGTTTACTGAACATTCTGAGATGCTACAGATCAATTCATTAACCACACAATGCTGTTATAAGATCACATAAGCAGCTTGATAAATGGCTAGCCCACATTAGCATTAGCATGTAGCTACTTCCTTCTCTGTCCATCAGGCGTCTTTGTTCTTTGATGCAGCTGCTGTTCTTTAGGAAAATCCTGTAATCCAGGCAGCCAAACGGGTTTTCACAGAGAAAGTAAAAAAATCCAGCAAAAAAAGTATTTTAAGCTGTCAAAAAACGAAGCGGCTATGAGCTTTGAGAAGGAGGAGGGTGTGTTGGTAAGGCGCTCTGCCTGCAGGGGCGGTGGAGACACCTCGGGGTCCAACATTAACGACAGGATACAAGTTAAATTTTAGGAAAAATTAATACTATATAACACCAACGGTTACATTTTATGATATATATATATATATACATATATATATATATATATATATATATATATATGTACTTCCTCATAACTTCAGTAGAAAAGGTCTACTGCTTTCTCATTGGTCCATAGAATATTTACCCAAGGTTTCTTGTTGAATAGTGAACAGGTTCTGTTTAAGCGATGTGTCAGGTTCTAGCTTTAAAAGCAGCAACAGATTATCTCTGACAAACAATCTTTGCTCATTTTCTAAAAAAATTCTTCATGAGAATTTTGGACCTTCCAGTCCAGATCGTCCATTATTCTTTTTGCTCTTCTCTCATCGATAACCCGGTTGCTGCATAGATCACAGTTAATGAATGACTCCAGAAGCAGGTGCTTTAAAGTCTAGTCTGAGCTGGGCTAAAGAGACCCGGGGGGGGGGGGGGGGGGGGGGGGCGGGACGGACGACGAGATTGGACTGGAGCAGAGGTGACGACCTTTGACCCCGCTCCATTTCTGTGGTGTTGTCACAGCTGCAGCTTCCAGCAGGTGTGGTGGATTTTCTGCTCAGAGTCCCTAAAGTTGTTTAAAAACATTGGAGCAACTGGAATGTGATGCTGCAAAAAACGCATCAGCAATAACTACACCCCCCCCCCATTAAAACCAAATCAGGTTTAATTGATTTCAAAGTAAGATGTTTAGCACTAAACCTTTCATCCAATTATTAAAGATACAATTTGTTTGCATGAGTGTTTGAGTTAAAGGAGTTCATTTTTTGGAGATCAAGTTTGGAGCCACTTGGAGTCCTTCAGCAAAAGTTTATATCCAGTCTGATCAGCGTATATCCATATACTGTAATGGGAGCCAATCAGGGCAGGAGATTTGCCTCCTGTAATAAAGAATTATCTGCCCCAAAAACTCCTCCCATTAACCAGGTTTTTTGTATGAATAGTTAGCTACATTCCTCTCAGAGTTCAGAATGTCTGTGAAGGGTTTATTATTTCTGTTCCAGGGTGATTTAGAAGCTTTAATCCAACTACACTAACGCATGATTACAATGACGTCCCTGCTGTTCTCCATCCCAGCTGTAGTCTGAGCAGGACTTTAACTCTGGGCTCTACGGCGGTCGGATAGACAGAACTACAGCAGACGTCAACATGGTTCATGTTTGCTTGTTTCCAAATTGCACGGAATAACCAACTAGACTAAGCTCAGATTCTAAAGGCTCCCTTCCTGCAACCTACACAGACTACAGCTGGAATGGAGGACGGCTGCTACGTCCTTAAAATCCCCGGTTAATGTAAATTGGAGTCGGCTGGATTAAAAGCCTGTAAACACCACCAGAAGCTAATAGCTTGGCGCTAGCGTTGTTTTTGGCGACCTGTTTTAATTTCAGTTTCAGTCACGTGTTTGTGTCAAGCTGTAATTTTAGTTCTCATTAGTTTTAGTCATGTTCATACTCTTTTCAGTCTAGTCAAGTTTCAGTCAACTAAAGTCTGAGCATTTTAGTCTTATCTTAGTCAGACTTAGTAATGACTATGTTCGTTTAGTTTTAGTCGATGAAAACTGATGACATTTAGTCTAGTTTTAGTTAATGAAAATTGTGTTTTAGTCTCTTTTTAGCGATGCAGTTTTATTTAACCCAGTCAGTATAGTATACAGTAAGCACCTCTTGACTAATCAGTTTTTTATGTAATGCCTTGAGATGTCTCTTCAACATTGTTGTGTTATTCCCTGCGATTTTGTGGCCGCACTTCTCCCCGTCTTTCACCACAAGACATTCCGTCTAATGTTCCACTGTATTCAAAGTTTTTCCAAATGCCTTCGTCTGCTACCAAAGACCCCCAGCTGAGAGGTGTTATGCAGAGAACGGCACACAGTCAAATTTAAAGTTGACGAAATAAGCATCCCCTCTCGTTTGAAGCCAAAAAAGTTCCTACAGAGCTGGGATTCACACCCGTAGCTCAGAGGACATATGGAATTATGTTCATAACTTTATCATTCTTTATCATTCACAGCCATATTTTTAGTATTAAAAGAGGGGTACACACAAACAAACAACCAGGTTGGAGTATTTTGTACTCTATTGATAAATAAAATACTGCATCAACATAATGAACTTCATAATAACAAAAATTCCAGCCCGAACCAAACAAGAGAATTATGAAGACTATTATTTAACAGTTTTTAGACAAACCGATAACAAAATTGTGCTCTCTGCCATTACAAGCGGATATAACGTTTTCTTATGGAGCGTTCACTCCGCCCCAAACGCCAGCGTCAGTAGTGGCAAGATTACATGTAAAGTCTACGGTTGAGTCCGTCAGAGTCTCTGCGGTGCGTTGTGTGCGTTGGCGCCGTCAACTTTTTAAGCGTTACTTGCGTTGCAAGCGGAAACGTAGCAAACGCGAGAAACGCAGAAGTTCATCTAGTTGAACCTTTGATGGACTTGACGCACTTGACGCAGTGCGGGAACCAATCAGAGCGTCTCACTGTAGTGATGTCACTATACACGTATCTTGAATGAAGCATGGGTCCAGTGAAAACATTTTCAACAAACGCAGATTTCAAAAATCAGAAATAACACTTAACGAAGACAGATGGACAGGCGCTCCTAAGGAGGAACAGAGAACCTGTAGTTGGTGTCCCTATAGGAGATTTAAGCTCCGATGCGGCCAAGGAGGTCATAAAATTAGGCGCGGGACAGACGGAAGTAGCACTGAAAGCGAAACTCATCCATTAGCAGCTACTGGAGCAAATGGTTAAACTCCCCAAACTCAGAACGCATCTGAAGAATGAGCGCTGATGCAATGTCGACGTTGTCTAGCTTTATCTAGCAAATAAAGCCAAGCCACTATCTCGATACGATCCGCCAAAGTTCAGAACGTGCGGCAACAGAGGAAGTCCCGCCCACTCGCTCCATTTTACTCAGAAGGAAGCTGTGGAAGCCAAAACTACATGCGGCAAACTACAGGCGTTGGGTACGGTGATTGACGCAGACAAATTGTGCGGTGCGACTGCATCATTACTCATGCAGATTTTTTTAAATATACATTTATATATTTTTTCATATACATTCATCTGCGATAACCCTTTTGTTTTCAGGGTGCACATGCATAAGCAACATGGTAATATTAGAAGTATATTTAAAAGCTTTCGCGTTGCTGGTATTTTAATCCGTTTTCTCATCGTTATCAGTGAGTTTACAACGATACGCGTTCCAACGACAGGAGATGGGACACCGTTCTTGGCGCAACACCTCTTAGCGTTCCCTTTGTCACGCTACTCGGTACTCACGCAGAGTCGCAGACTCAGTAGTACAGCTGCATGTTCTAAATAATGCCGCAAGTGGAGCTTGAGGAAGTGACGGCGCCTGAAGGAGAAACTGGCTCTCGACACAGGAAACAAAAAAAACTACAAAGTAATAGTAATAATAACGCGACTAAATGAGACAAAATACCGTTCTAACACTTCGTCTCTCATCTGAATTTTGGAGAGAAATTTTAGCGTAATCTTTATTTTGTAAAACCCCATTTAGTCTAGTTTTCATTCTTCATCAATATAACATTATATATTTAATTAAAGTCATCGTCGTATGACCAGCGTTTACCTTACGTCTAGTTTTAGTCACGTGATGGAGGTTCGTTGACGACAATTTTTAGTCGTCATTTTTTTTAACGAAAGCAAAACTACATAGCACTTCCAAAACATTCCAAACTTACTGGGTAACTATTCATACCAAAACGTGGTTAAATGACGGAGTTTTGGGGCAGACAATGCCGTATTACAGGTACCAAATCTCCTGCCCCCATTGACTCTCATTGATATACGCTGATCACGACTGAATATAAACTTCTCCCGAAGGACTACAAATAGTTCCAAACTTTTCTGGGTGAGTAAATGAACATAATATTTGCTGCTTCCAGGTTAAAAAAAACACCACAAACTTTTCCTTTCACTCATTATTATGGCCCTCACCTCTGGAACAAGCTGCCGGAGGACCTCAGGGCCGCAGTTCATATTTTTAAGAGCAGGATCAAGACTCACCTTTATAGCTGAGCTCCTAACTGATTATTATTTTTTATTGTCTGTTTAATTTCGCTGCATGTTTTACTTATATTTTATCAATTTTTTGCAGCTTAGATTGAACATATTCGTCCTCTGTTATCTTAATCTTCCATCCAGTGTTTCCTCTGTGGGAGCCGTCTGCCTCAGGAGCCGTGGTCGGCTGTGGCTGCCTGGGTGCTCTCCAGGTAGCGTTTGGGTGGAGGTGGGGTATCAGCCTTGCGTCTTCTGGGTGCCCTGGGTCAGTACCTTGGCTGCTGCCGCAAATGCAGATGATTCCTTGAATTAGATTTCCTTACGTGGCTCATCTGTCCTCTGTCCATTTTTATGTCCTTTTTAACGTGTCTGCATGAGGAGGTTGGGTTGGGAGATGGGGGTACAAATGTGATCCTACTTTTAAATCTAGGGGGGTAGGGATGGATGTGGCACATGTGAGTTTATTAGGGTCTGCCCAATGCAAAGCAAGAAGGGCAGTAATGCATGCTACTGCATTGCACACAGTACTACATGTTAATACACAGTACCACACTGCACAATAAAGTTGTACCCGGTACAATACAGCACTAGACAGCACTACATGGTACAATAAAGTACTACACATTACTACTTGGTAAAATAAAGTACTACACAGTACTACATGGTACAATACAGTACTACACATTACTACTTGGTAAAATAAAGTACTACACAGTACTACATGGTACAATACAGTACTACACATTACTACTTGGTAAAATAAAGTACTACACAGTACTACATGGTACAATACAGTACTACAAAGTACTACATGTTAATACACAGTACTACACTGCACAATAAAGTACTACCCGGAACAATGCAGTACTACACAGTCCTATAAGGTAAAACTCTTGCTGAATTTGTGAACATAAGCTCTTATTGGTGTTGGTAGTGACTACGCACACCGTGGCAGGCCCCTTTTTAAAGTTCCTGAAATTTTCTAGTTTTTAATCTGTAAAGCACTTTGAGTTTCAATCGTTGCATGAAAAGCACTTTATGAGTAAAGTTTGATTAATTAACTGAGTGTGAGATTGTTGGTTAACAGTCGTTGACTTATAGGTATGTAATTAAGATGACAGCTAAAAAAAAATGTATTTTAATAGCACTGACCCATATCAATATCGAACTGGAACAGATTGAATCAGATCGAATTGGATCGTTTTGTAATAACCGCTTCCTGGTCTTGAGAATCTGAATCGATAATTAAAATTTGAATCGATTCCCTGCCCTAGAAATTACATATGTATGCCCGCCACACTATTTTTCTTGTCATATACGTGTACAACCCCCCGCATACATTCATCAGGACCCATTCCGGTAAATTTTTTGCCATGTAAAAGCAGCCGTTAGGCACTGTTCCAGCACATAAAAGTGGTGTTTTTGAAAAAACAACGATGGTTAAAGACTGAATGGAATTGAATATTTCAGAATGTGTATCTGAAAAACGGCTGGTGTGGATGAATTCTAAACCCATACAAGGACTCGGTCAGAGTTTCGAGAATGTAGTGTTATGTGTTTTACTGAGACATGGCCGCAGGATCGTACCCCGACTCCATCGTCCCCCTGCCAAGCTTCCTGATTATATGAGCGGAGCTGAAGAGGAGGCGGTGGAGGAGTTGTCTCGTTTTCTACGCAGCAAATTAAAACTTGACGTTGTCACCTGCTCACACGGCTGCGGATGGGAGCTGTCGTAACAACAGGTGTCGCAGGGAGGTGTTGCCGTGACAAAGACATAGGAGGGGTTTCATCGTCGTTCGGGTCCATAAATCATCTAGTAGGAAGCCACTTCTGAGGATCAGTTCTTAATATGAGGTCATCGGTTGAATCTGAAGCGCGTCTGTTAAAACACTTCAGAGGCTCACAGGGAATAACCTGACAAAGTAGGATAAATGATCGACCTCAGGCTGATGTGGACCGGTTTCCCCCCATGAACCCGACCCATGGATGGATTTTCTGATTGAAATCTCACAAATTCAAAAATAACAGGCACGACTCTTCCAGAAGGCAACAGAGGGAAATAGAGAGAAACGAAGGAAGAACTCGATACCAGTGGTGGTTTACTGTTGCCACGGTCACAGCATCCTCCCCACTAAACCCAGACAGAGGCGCTGGCTTCCCAACGGTCCCACCAGGAGAATGCATCTGCCAGTCAAGATCCGGCCTGAGCTTCAGAACACTTTCCCAGAGATATCAGTGACACACAGTTACACGGCCTGATGTAGTGTCAGTCAACACCTTGTTTTTCCTCAGCCTGCTTTAGCAGCTCCTGCTGGGGGATGCGGCCGCGTTTCAGTAAATCACAGAAGATTCCCATCCAGACGTTCCTCCTCCGCGGGACAAAACGGAAGACACTGGATCTCGATTTCGGTTTAGAGTTTGATTTATTCGAAGGAAAAGTAAGTACACCCCTCTCGCCCTCAACACTTCAATCAGGTTGGGGCTGGACTTTGACTAGGCCTTCTCTGAATATCTCAGTCCCAGCTTCACATCCCCCCCGGTAGCGGGGAGCGTGTAGGACGCGATAAATCTCAACCAGCTGCATCCCGGCGGGCAAACAGGCCGTCAAAACACATCGCTTGACCTCAGACGACCCCCACTGACCCTCAGTGACCTCTGCAGACATCTGGTACAGGCCTCTAAGGTGCTTCACTATTTGGAGACTTGAGTCTAGGGCTCTGAGACATTTGAAGACAAAGAACAAAGAGGTCCAGACCTGATCTCTGTACTTGGGTAACTTTTTGGAAAGATTTTACTTTTAAGACTTTTTACTTTTACTTGAGTAATACTATTATGAATAGGGATGCACAGATACTAATACCGGTATTAGGTATTGGGGCCGTTACTGTTCTAATTGGTTAAAGTTACCATGAACCGATACTTAAAATGTTTAAACTCAACAAAAATTTAACAGAAAGTGTTTATCTCTCATTCGAGATTTTAGTTTTGTTGTAATTTTTATCGATATTTAATTTTCTTATATCAAATTTGCCATCATTTGTTGGAAAAAGCAGAGAAGAAAATAAAACCCGTCTTCAAATTATTGCTAATTTTTGTGGCAGACTGTATCGGTTTGAAAAAAGTATCGCTACTCTTACTTGAGTAAAGCTTCTGGATCTTCTACACGCTACGTAAATTCACTGCATGAAGAACCGACCGTATTTTAACCAAAACTGCACCAGACAAACGCACGTCGACAGTTTATTAAAGAAACTTTCCGTTTCTAAACAATCTTTGGTTTTCTGTCTGTTGAGCTTGTTGAACTGAAGTGAATCAACAGTAAACACCATAAAATATCACTGGAAGTGTGTTTTCTCGTGTTTTCTTAAGTAAGTATTGGTATTATAATAAAAGTAACTGCTTAAAAAGGGTTATTTTGTTATTGTGTTATTTTTTTATAATCATTTTCTTTATTTTAATCTTTAAAAGAACCATATTTCCTGATAACCTTATTATTTTTGTCTGTCTGATTATGTTTTAAAAATATTAGACCAGATGTTACTCGCTACTCAAGTAGCCATTTTACCAAATACTTAGTCTTATGCGAGTCATTTTTTGAGTTAAACTATGTTGAAGTAGTGCCACTCTCATTTAAGTAAAACGTTTGGGTACCCACCCGTACAGCAGCATCCATCAGGTGTTTGTAATAATGAGGAGGAAATTAGACCTGCTCTGCTTTGCTGAACTGCTCGAATTCCGTCGCAGGAACGGCTTGTCCAAACTTTGACTAGGACGTTCCAAAACCTTCATATTACTTTTTCTGGAGTCCCAGAAGCTTAGAAATCATGGTTCTGCAACCCTTTTTTAGCCAATAAATCGTTCATGCTGTCCAACAGGGTCTATTCAAGAGATTTCTTGGTTCTAACGGTCTTACTGTAAATCTTGGGCGAACCTCATGAAATCAAACTCCCCTTTACGAATAAAGTGGTTAATTAATGTTTATTCCTAATGGGAGCAATGATGTTTTTCTGAATTACCCGATTGGTTTAGATTTTATTGCTGATAAATCTTGAATTGAAAACCGTGTTTGTATTTTTTGGGTTATTTTGCTCTCCGAGGGAACAGGAAATCTCAGGGAAATTCTAATGAAACCATACTCATCACCGAATCGGCCCCGATTGACCAAATTCTGGTCTGAAATTCCTGTTTCTCCCTCAGAGCTGAGCAGGAGTCAGTTTGTTAACCTCGGTCACCTTTTCTGGAGTCGTTTTTATCCCGACCTTCAACAGCAGCGGTTCAGCCTGGTTTTTTAAAAGCTGGCTCCGTTTCCCTCAGTTTTCCACTTCACATGTAAAGATTATGATACAAAATGGCATGAACTGGAAAATGGATGGAGTTAATAAAGCTCCCCAATAACGCTCCTTTCCAGCGGTAATGTACACCAGATGAATCGCTTGGAGCCAAACACACCAGCAGGAATCCAAGCTGATAATTTATTCGTCCCTGAAGCCAGCAAAAAAGGAAAAAGAAACGGCACGGTTCTGGGTCCACCGAAGGAGCTTCAGACAACCAGAAGGTCAAGAAGAAGCTTTAGATTAATGTCTATGGGGAGCCGTTTGTAAACGTACACAGTCCAAAGTTAACACAAATAATTAGGTTTATGTAAGTCTGTTTAAAGAGGAATTATACAGATTCATTTTGAAGTTAGATATTTGTATCCATCTTATTTAGAAATGCCACAGTTTCAAACTAAAAATGTAGTTGGCTAGCTAAATATTTAGTCAAAAGACAATAAAACAGTATTCATAGTTTTTTGTTTGTTCTAATATGTTTTAAAGGACACATTTTCTAATTCAATGAAATTCAATTCTAATTCTTGTTACTCTTATTTTATCAATTTTATTCTCTCATGTCCTTGACAATAAACCGCCCGAAGGGACTAATAATCTTGCATATTACTTGTACATGTTCATTAATGTATCGTCCCTGTTGTAAGTAAATAAACTCAAACTCAAAGCTAAGTATTTACAGATGCATTCTGATAAAGAGAGAACTCCCACTCTTATGGCACTTTCGGGTTGCAGTTACACTCTGGTTCCATATGAGGGCGCTCTCACAACGAGTGCAGAATGAATGGAGGTCTATGGATCAATACCCCTGAAAATCTACTTTTCTCAGGATATATTTTTTAGGTCTGGTAATTTCGAATTTTTTTTCCAAAAGGTGATGCACAGAAATCACAAATTGCTGGGTGTTTTTTTTTTTTTTTTAGAGTCACTTATTTGCTTTAAAAACTACTTTAAACTGTCAATGACGTCATACACATCGTACGACCAGAGATACTGCTTTACGGAAATCCTTGTTTTTTCGTTTAAATTTTACGGTATATACATAACAATAGGCAGATAACAGAACTAGCAACCAAAAAAACAAAAAGTTGTTAGGTTGAAAAAAAAAAAAAGCTTGGATGAAAAAGTCCGCCTTAACATTCTCTGCTTTTTAGCTAGCAAGCTAAACCGGCTAGCTAAACAGTTAGCTCAGAGCTAAATATTTAGCCAGAGCCGTTCTAGGAGAGTCTTTCCACTCTGTATTTATTCCCACTGTAACGAAATTTGGTTGGATTTCCACCAAGAGTTCAAGAGTGCAAGATGACTGCGAGTCTATGGAGCTAGACGGCTAAATTTGCCTCTTTCACCCGATTGCCGTTGAAAAATCTAAGATTTGATTGTAAGTTTAACAAGTTCATCATGGGTTATAGGAGGACAGCTGAATGAACGAGTACGTATGTCCTTTGGTTTTCTTACAGGTTGAGTTGTTGTTGCCCATAACTCGCTAGCATTTTGCTAATGACCGCTGTTTGGTCAGTGAAGGACTGATTTACAATGTTGTTTTTTTTCAACCTAACAACTTGTTTTTGGTTGCTAGCTCTGTTATCTGCCTACGGTTATGTCTGTACTGTGAAATGAAGACGGTACAATAAGGATTGCCGTAACTTTGAGATTAATTTCAGATATTTTCTAGAAAAAAAACACGTAACTATTTGATGTAGAAAAGTAGAAAATTTAGGGGAAAAAAAAAATTCTATGATTAAAGGCATATTTTTTATTTCAAAATTTTCGGACTCATTGAAAATGTCTTAAATTTCTTAGTTTAGATACCAAAAATGTATGCCTTTAAAATTACTTTTTTTCCACATCACAAAATTATGTGTTATTCCTACAAAATATCTGAAATAATCTCAAAATTTCTGTCATTTAACTTTTAATTTTATCCTTTTTATGACATAGAATGTCAAAAGTTTTTCTCTGGAAAACAGTTGTAATTAATTTTCAGAAATTCACAGTTTTAACTCGTAATTATGCTACTTTTTTACATCAGAGAATTTCCGAGTTTTTATTGGAAAATATGTGATTTTAATCTCAGAATTTCTGAGTTTTTTGGCTGGAAATTGACTTTACAATGGCCCTAATACTTCGTCGTACTCTGAAGTAGGCAACTCCGACATTTTTCCCTGTAAGAAAATATGTAAGAATTTATTATTTCTAAGAATTTAAATTGAACTACTAATGATGACAATCACTTTTGTAGTAAAATTTGAAGTAAGACCGCTAATTCGCTTCAGCGGTTCAAGTAGATCTAGTAATAATAATGAATGCATCATGAATGAAACAGGTCGGATGGTTCATAATGCTGTGACAGTTTTTCTACAGTTAAATTCAGTTTTGAAAATCACAATAAATAGTCTTCATTGGGATACATATTGTATCGCCAGATTCTTGCTAATTCACTTCCCTAATAGAGACTGCATCTGTCAACCCGCAATTATGGCCACTACTGGCTGGTAGATATAAAGATAATGTCGTAGCCATTAAAATACTGTCATTTTATTTTATTTTCATTCAAAAAATGATTTTTTTAAGGAAATGTAATTGGATTGTCAACCTCTCTAAAAGCCGTGAAGTTAAATTTTTTATGAAAATGTTCGATTTTCAACCTTTACAATCTTCGGTTTATCAGGTTAGTTGTAGTTTATTAAAGTGTGTTATAAACCAGACCACCACTCTTAATAAAAAGCACTGCAAAGATGATGAAAATATTGTTTAATGAACCCCAAAAAATCAAGAAACATAATTCAACAGAAAGTCTTTGCGTGATTTCTAAGCTGTGTGACTCCATCATGTGTCTGTCTGAGTCATATCATCTTTATTTATGGCAACAAGACAAACATGAAGACCCAGAATCTGAAGAAATTTCCGGCCCATCGTGTCTTTCGGAATAACATCCTGAAGTTTGTGTTTTTAGTCGGCCTCTGAGTCAGGGATGGGAGCCCAGGAGGGCCCTCACGGTCCAGATGGTGACGGTTCTGGCATTTAAAGGCGCCAACGTGGAAACACTCGCCCTGACATGGAGCAGCGGTGACTCACAGATAGTGTGCATCCGTTCAGATGACATCCTCCACACTTAGTGTATTTACACACCTTTAGTCGTTGCTTGGAAAGCCATCAGAGATGAGCGAATGGAATTTCTGATGCATCCAGGCCATTGCCCAATTTT
Source organism: Apricaphanius iberus (assembly GCA_028564705.1). Taxonomy (NCBI): domain Eukaryota; kingdom Metazoa; phylum Chordata; class Actinopteri; order Cyprinodontiformes; family Aphaniidae; genus Apricaphanius; species Apricaphanius iberus. Next base: position 160,883 of record JAPXFQ010002775.1, read on the forward strand.
TGCCCGTGCAAAAAAAAAAGGCCCTAAATCAAGCTTGTGTTTTAAGACGAGGAAAATGAAACGGGTAAGACATGTCCTGCTAACGATATGATGCGACGCCACATAACTGGATAAAATTCGTCTCGTACCTCCTCTGAGGAGGAAAATCACAATTACTTATTGTGTTAGTATTATAAATTAGTACCAACCTGATGAAAAGCATGGTGTAGACCCTCTCCAAATGAAAAGCGCCCTGCTAGCTAGGTGAAAGCGCATAAAATCCGATCTGATCTTTTTCTGTCAGTCTGAACGGCACAAAACCGATTTTTTTTCAAATCCGACCCAGGTCCCCGCAGTATGTGGTACGGAATCCGATACGTATCTGATGTTTTTGAAAGCGGCTGAGGTCTGAACGGCCATGTCGCTTAAAATCCGTCTTTTACGCCACTGACACGAGACGGCGTTTCAGTGACGTCAATAATCAGCGCCGGAGAAAACAGACGAAGGCCATTGCTAAAGCGCGAGCTCTCCTTTTTCTTGTGGTCATTCTTTCTCTAATTAATTTGTCAAAATTCCGTCGGTTCCGACTACGCAAGAATCGATAGACTGCTGAAAAAACGCTTACATCTGTAGCCGCCATTTTTACTTCCGTAAACAGAGCGCATTGTGTGCGACGTACAATGGCGACGTCTCATCTTCTTCTACGCATGCGGGGCGCTTTGAAGTCGTCAAACGTTCACACTGGAGCGCGTTTGCTGTCGCGTTTTATCTGTAGTGTAAACGACCACACAATAAAATCGGATTTGATCAAAAAATCTGGATTTTAGCCTAGTTCAGCACTTTTGCTGAGAATTATGACCATTTTAGATGTGAATTAGTGTCTGAAGCAGAGTCATGAGTCAGTAGTGATGAGGGAAAGGAATATATGTGTCAAAAAGCCGATACGATGAGAAAACGGATTAAAACATCTGTACATTCATATCAATACATTTGTAACATTACCAGGTTTCTTATGCATCTAAGTCCTGAAAATATAACGCGTTACAGCAGATGGACATTTTTTAAATGACAGCTTTTATCCGAACACGTTTGTCTTTGCTGTTTTAACGAAAGTGTCTCCGAAGTATTCCTCGGTTTGCCGCTGTTTTCTTTTACATACGGCTTGAACCCATTCCCGCCACTCCCGAAACAAAAAGAAATGCACAACTCATAATTATGAGATACTAATTCTGCGTTCACACCGCACAGTTTGTCTGCATCAGGCAAAGAGACTCTGACGGACTCGACCGTAACCTTTACATGTTATCTTGCCACTACTGACGCTTGCATTTGGTGCGGTGTGAACGTCCCATAAGTCATAATTATGATATTTTCTGTGAAATTATTGCAGAATTTCATCATTTCAAGCATCTGTTCATTCAAAGAGAACGTTCATGCCTTGATTTTTATTCATTATTTATTGTCTGTTTATTCACCCGTTTCGGATGTGATCAGCCCATTAAATGGCCGTTATTAGCGGTCATCACTCCAACTAAATGCCGTCAGACTGTGCCTTCTCTACCTACTGAAACATACTTTTCTGTTTGGAGTTTAAAACCTCTTCAAATTAGGTTTAGGCATTTAAAAGAAAGAATATTTGTCCTTCTGTAACAAGTTTTATGTCCTTCTAGGACATAAAACTTGTGGATTGGTTAAAATTGTTTAGATAACTCCAGTTAGGATATGCTACTCTGACAAAGTATTTTTGACATGTGCAGACAGTTGGCTGTTATCAGCAATAAGAATGGTAGATAACCTACTAGTAGGTAGAGAGGGCACAGTCTGACGTTATTTAATGGGAGTGATAACCACTAATAACGGCCATTTAATGTATTGACAACATCCGAATCAGCTGGTTTATTTGCTTTTCGTGTTTTACTACTTATTCTTATATTTATCCTGCTCATGCAGTGTGATTTTTACTCTGTAAAGCACATTGAACTTTGATTAATTGGTTGATTCTACAAGTCTGTTAGATGCATCAGAACGTGTTGAATGCCATGACCTGTTTATGTTATGTTCATATAACTTCTATGTTTGACGGAAACCATGTTCACAAAATCCAACATTTGCAATCATAATCGAAACCCCGAACCCGTTAATAAGACTGGTGGCTCTAGCTCCAAGCGTGTGCATTTAGATGCGACCCTCTGCGGGAAAGGCCTCAGTTTGGTTAGGAGTAAAACCCATAGAGGGAAGAAGGCGCCTAAAACCACAAGGAGGCTGATTCTTTCTTCTCCCCCCCAAAAAAACACAATCTGAGACCCCCAACTCATCGTCTGGACCCCTGTGGAGGTACAAATTTCCATTTTCCAGAATCACAATTCAATTTAATGCTGCAAAGGAGATGAAAGGATTAAAGTCCTGCCTGATGCTTCCTCTCAGGAAGCATTGTGCGGAACTTCCAGTGGTGGTGTTACATTTTCCCATGAACTAAGGTTGAACTTTATTTAGCTGTAAAAGAACCTTTACAAGCTCTGTATGAGGCTTTCCTCTCTGTGAAGACTGCATGTAAGGAAACATGAGGATATTTCACAGCACCTGACCTGCTGAAATCCCTAAATTACAACATTTATTATTCAGATTCATCTCGCTGTATTAACATGTGGAGGCTTTGTATGCAATAAAAGCAGATTTTGTGATAAAATTCACTTCAGGACCTCAATTTAAAGTCGCAAAAGCAGCGATCCAATAAAACAAACTTTCAGAGGGCTTTCCGAAAAGGAAATGGTGACACCAAGTGGACAGACTGATTATTACAGATAATTAAGCCTTTGTCAGAAAAGCTTTACTGATTAAACAAGAAAATACACATACTGTACTAAAAGATGTTAGACTTATTTTTGAATACGTCACCTAGCTGTACATGTTTCTTTTGTTTTATTGAAGCATTAAAAACCAAATAGCCTATTAAGAGCCTACAATCGAGAAATTTAATGGCTGTATTCATATTTTTCCACCTTTTTTTTGGCTAAATAAAAGCATAAATGTAGAACAAAGACTGCAGAGCACCAATCAGGTATGAATGATTGTAAAACACTGTCTGCATCTCAGAACCAGTGTATGGGTGGGATAACTCAGAAAGCATCTAACAAGGACTAATTTGCCTCCTTTTGAGTTTTTACTCAGCAAGTATGGCCACAAAACCTTAAAAAACTGCAATAATTTGACATATTTAGTCGCTAAGAAGAGAAAGAAAATGGGAGCCAATTTTTCCGTGTTATTTTTACCATGTTATTCATCCCTTTTTAAATGTCAGTTTATAACTAAATATTTAATTAGCAAACTGAATATTTAGTTAAACTTAAAACTAAATATTTTTTTCAGTGAAATAAATATATTTTTTGTAAACTAAATACTTAGCTAGTTAAACTGGCAAGCTAAATATATATCTACAAACTAAATATTGAACTAATATGTAAATTTACTCGCCAATAAACGAAACTGGACGGTCAAAATAAACGGCAAGTCTTTTTAAGATCTACATGAGCTGCTGTTGCTGTAAATCCATCGTTTAACGCAGGGATGTCCGAACTTTTTTGTCATATGGGTAAATGTAGATGAATCAAAAAGACACGAGGGACAGAAATGTTTTTATTTCTTATAATCTTTTGTTTACATACTCAACAATAAACTAATTACGCAATACTTTAATTATGAAAGAAGTCAGCTTCATTGTTGGAAACGGATGTGTAAATTATTTTAGGTGCAAAACCTTTTAATGTCTCGATTAGAAAAAAACAACAACAATAGAACAGACATGGAACCAATAAAATCAAGATTTTGGTTACATTTTCTTTGAAAACAATCGCCATATTTAGGCGAGTTTTTTACATTTGTTTTAAGCAGATTTTGGGTGCAGCAAAGTCTGCGTTTGAGTAAAAATCAAAGGACAAATGCAGTCCTTGCAGGAGATTGCAGACAGCGTAGTTATTTAAAATGCTAAAATGCTCTGCTGCACAAAGATTTTAATTTATCAGGAATGATTTTGCACTGATTAAAAATAAAATGTCTTATCTGGATCAGCCACCTGCGCTGGGGGTCCAGTTATGTATCAGTTTTAAATTGAAGTCAGGAGCCACATGTTTAACCACTGGTTTAACATCTGTAATTTGTCAGGAGGAAAAAAATAATATATATTTTCTCAAGATCCAGTTTTTATTTTGGTAGTCCATTTCCGCTCATGTAGAGCCATAAGTCTCCTGTCTGTCCATGGGTCATCTGGACGAAAAAAGAAAAAATGGAAGTCAATGGAGCTGAAACAAAAAAAATGTTAGGGTCTGCTTTGCCTAAATGCCGTGAATCAAATATATGCTGTACCACAATTTAAATGATATCTAATGATGTGCGTTTCAACAGTTTTTATTGTGATTATGATTCATTTGCTTGTAAAAATCCGTAATTAAAATAACTACAAACCACAAGTTGCATGTATGACATCATGGAGCAAGCAATAGCTAGCTATTAAAAATACTCACTGAGACCTTTTAGAGCTTTTACCTCATTGTGGCGCTAACTCAACCGTCTAGTTCTCCCCCAAGATAACATGTCCAGGTTTATAATGGGTTTCCCCACGTCTAATGCTCCTTTCTTTGTCCTGAAGGAACGATGCAAAGCTTGCTAATCTCACGACCATTTTTCTCCTTCTTCCTCTTCAGTTGTAGTCCACTTTTTGTTTTCACAAAAGAACCTAAAGTAACTGTAGCCGCTGGTCGAAACTAGCACGTACTCTGCATCTAAATATATCTTCATGGATATCGTACGTTAAATCCAAGGCAAATTTCGGACAGGATCAGAAAATAACTTTTATCGCTGCATTGACTTTCATTCATGCTTTTTGGCAGTAAGCGACCCGTGGACTGAAAGTAGAAGGTCGTGATTTAGTCTCCCCATTGTCGTTAAAATCTTACGTTTTAACAAAAAAATTTGGGACATGTCGGAAGGAAAATAAACAATGATAAAGAGGCGAAAATTCGCCTCACTAAGTTTACAAAAAGGTTTGTGGGACCCATCTTTTAATTGGGTAGTTGACTCTTATTTGCAAATAAAGTAGCACATTAGCTAAATATTAAGCTAGTCAGTTTGGCTTGCTGGCTAAATATTTAGCTAGCCATTTTAGCTTGCTAGCTAAATATTAAACTTCACACTAAATATTCAATTTGAAGCTAAATATTTAGCTAGCTAGTTCAGCTTGCTAGCTAAATATTAAACTTCAAAATTAAATATTCAATTTGAAGCTAAATATTTAGCTAGCTAGTTCAGCTTGCTAGCTAAATATTAAACTTCAAACTAAATATCCAATTTGAAGCTAAATATTTAGCTAGCCAGTTCAGCCTAAATATTAAGCTTCAAACTAAATATTCAGTTGGAAGCTAAATAATTAACAAGCCAGTTCAGTTTGCTAGATAAATATTGAGCATAAAACTGAATATTTAATTTGAAGTTAGCTGTTTACCTTGTTTACTAAATATTTAGTTATGAACTCTGACCTTTATAAATAAATAAAAGGACACACAGAAATGTGACTTTGAATAATTAACCCCCATTTTTTCCTTTTATCACAAGCTAAATAACAATTTAGTGCTGCTAGTTTTTGACTGTGTAACTTTAATCTATAGAGTCACCAAGAGGAAGATGAGTGACACCAGAACCAATAATAAAGATGTACTGAGGGTTCTATCAAAGCAACCTGGAATCCAGAGCCTTGTAACATTTAGGCTTGTACTTTTCACTTTTATTTTTATTCTTGTAACTTTTATGTTTGTACTTGTAACTTTTAGATTCTTACTTGTAACTTTTAGTTTTGTACTTGTAACATTTAGGTTTGAACTTGTAACATTCGTTTTGTACTTGTAACTTTTAGTTTTGTACTTGTAACTTTTAGTCTTGTACTTATAACATAAGTTTTGTACTTGTAACTTTTACTTTTGTTCTTATAACTTCTATGTTTGTACTTGTAACTTTTAGTTTCGTACTTGTAACATAAAGGTTTGAACTTGTAACATTCGTTTTGTACTTGTAACATTCGTTTTGTACTTGTAACTTTTAGTTTTGTACTTGTAACTTTTAGTCTTGTACTTATAAGTTATATGAACAAAACTTTTAGTTTTGTTCATATAACTTCTATGTTTATACTGGTAACTTCTAGTTTTGTACTTGTATCATTTAGATTTTAACTTGTAAATTAAGTTTTGTACCCGTAGCTTCTAGTTTGGTACTTGTAACTTTTGTACCTGTTTTGTACCTGTAACATTTAGGTTTGTACTTGTAACATTTAGGCTTGTACTTGTAACATAAGTTTTGTACTTGTAACTTTTAGTTTTGTACCTGTAACATTTAGGCTTGTACTTGTAACATTTAGGCTTGTACTTGTAACATTTAGGCTTGTACTTGTAACATAAGTTTTGTACTTGTAACATAGATTTTGTACTTGTAATATTTAGGTTTTAACTTGTAACATTTAGGCATGTACTTGTAACATTTAGGCTTTTACTTGTAACATTTAGGTTTTAACTTGTAACATTTAGGCTTGTAATTATAACATGTTTTGTACTTTTCACATAAGTTTTGTACTTGTAACTTTTAGTTTTTTACTTGTAACATTTAGGTTTTAACTCGTAACATTTAGGCTTGTAATTATAACATAAGTTTTGTACTTGTAATTTTTAGTTTTGTTCTTGAAACTTTCATGTTTTTACTTTTAACGTTTAGTTCCGTACTTGTAACTTTTAGTTTTGTACTTGTAACATTCGTTATGTACTTGTAAGTTTTAGTTTTGTACTTTTAACTTTTAGTCTTGTACTTATAACATAAGTTTTGTACTCGTAACTTTTAGTTTTGTTCATGTAACTTTTGTTTGTACTTGTCACTTTTAGTTTTGTTCATTTAACTTCTATGTTTGTACTGGTAACTTCTAGTTTTGTATTTGTAACATTTAGATTTGAACTTGTTAATTAAGTTTTGTACCTGTAACATTTAGGCTTGTACTTGTAACATTCTTTTTGTACTTGTAACTTTTAGTTTTGTTCTTGTAACTTATGTTTGTACTAGTAACTTTTGGTTTTGTTCTTATAACTTCAATGGTTGTACTTGTAACATAAGTTTTGTACTTGTAACATTTAGGTTTTTACTTGTAACTTTTAATTTTGTTCTTCTAGTTTTAGTTTTGTACTTGTAACATTTAGGTTTGAACTTATTAGTTTTGTACTTGTAACTTTTAGTTTTGTACTTGTAACATACATCTTGTACTCGTAACGTTTTGTACTTGTAACTTTTAGTTTTACAGTATTTGTATTGTTTGTATTTGTATGTTGTGTTTTGTAACTTGCCCATATTTTAAAAATATGTCACAGATTTCAAGTTTTTCAGATATCACTTTTTTTTTTTTTTTTACAATATTTGACTTGCCTTGAAGAACCAAAGAATGGCTGATTGTGACAAACCAATTTCTATCCAATCATGGTGAGAAAGTCGGGGAATCAGAAGCAGTTATGTATCAATTAAGGTGTTTGAAGGTCCACAAATCTGTCCATTTGGAAACATTTATGCATTCTTCAGGTATGGAGCAAGAATTGGGACTTTAGTTTTGTTCTTTTAACTTTTAGTTTTGTACTTGTAACTTTTAGTTTTGTAGTTGTACCTTGATTTTTTATTTTTGCAACTTTTATTTTTGTACTTTTAACATTTAGTTTTTCTTCTTGTAACTGAGTTTTTTATTTCTTAAGTTACATTTTGTAATTTGCACGCATTTTTAAAATAGGTTTCAAATTACAAAACATTTTTTACCATAATTGGCTTGCCTAGAAGAACCAATGAATGGCTGATATTGACAAACAAATCATGTTTCTTACATTTTTATCCATTCATGGTGAAAGAACGGCTGCAACAGAAGCAGTTATGCATTTATTAAGACGTGTAATTTAACTTTAAAAATCTGTCCATATGCAAATATTTATGCGTTCTTCAACATGGTTAATTTTTTTATACAAGAGGTTGGAGCAAAGGGGAAAGGAGCAGCAAGTCACTGCTTTAAAACTGGAGACAGAAGAGCATCAAATCTGACTTTAAGCCCAAATGTGACACATATCTGATTTTAAAAAGGTATGTCAAACAATTAAAACATTTTAATCTAAATCACGATGACCATTTCTAGATATGACTGAAAAAAAAAAATTATGTTCAAGATTTCCTGCATCTTAGTTTTTATTTTATTCCTTGTGAATTTAACTGTCCTACACTAATATCCTACACTAAAGATTAAACCAACTACAGTCATTAAGAAACTTTATGAGGTTAAATGTGCTAAATTTTATAAAAGTGTCTACAAACCTTTTCCGTTATGCACTAATAATCAGGTTAAATCTTGTCCTCCATTTCCTCAAGAAATAATGACTTAAAGAAGTTTCTAAAGGTTTTAGGTTTTTCTAAATTTGTACAAAACAAAACAATTCTCAATAAACGAAACACACCAAAATAATCCCCAATGAACGTAAAGTTTGCATTAAAAACAATAAAGCTCAAATATTTATATTTATACTGATTTTTAATGTTTTTTATCAGTCAGAAATGATAAAATACAGACAATATAGCAAACCAAAAACAACGCTCTTTACAGGAATCGTAGCTCATTCATTCACACCCTACAGTCCAGACAGATCTGGAGCTTCAGCTCAGTGATTTTACTTCAATACTTTTTTTTCAGAAGCAAAACCTGACGTTTTTTTATTTTTTATTTTGCTGCATAAGCCGAGTCGAGCGTCTAAATACCACCGATGGGCGGCATGGGCCTGGTTCGAGGCTGTGTACGTTATTCATCAGCATTAAGGTTACAGTCGAGCAAGCAAGCCCCAGCTAATAAATACGTTCTAGGAAGATACAAAAACCCTGTAAGTGCTGCATTTAAAAAAAAAAAATTAATTTAAGGCCCCAAATTTTGGAATCAACCATCATGCTGCCGACCTGTTCATAGGGAAAATGCAGCGACCTCAGCTCGTTATCAGCCAACACAGTTAAAACACTGAATTAGAATCCGAGTGGGTCTTTTTCTAGTTCTGCACCACATGAGGGCGCTAGCGCCTTGTTTGACCAGATCAGGAAGATTTATGTTTTCAGTGATGGACCTGCAGACGAGTAGAGGAGCTCAGTTGAATAGTTTCTGATCCTTAACTGAACCAGGGGGACTGGTGTTGGAGGCGTTCGTGGAACCGGATTGGGTTGATGTTTTGGGTTAACATGAGGCTGGGAGCTAGTAGTGCAACCGAAGGCCTTAATCCTCCTTTGGTGGGGTCTGGATTTTGTCACATCTGGGTGACCCCTTTAACATCTGCACGACCTACATGGGACGAACTGGCAACCTGCTCTTCTTTGGTCCGTCTTGATGTCGTTCAACACCAAACGGTTCTTGGTATCGGTCTCTCCCTGATAGCGGTAAAGGCGCTTATGGTTCTGGATGTTCACTGGTAATTTAGTGCTTTCAGACTCTTGGATCTGAGCAGGGAGAACGTGATCCGTTACTGATCGACAGATGCTCTGATAACGACTATAACACCATTTATGCCAACCAGAACCACTTCTAGTCGTTATGGCCCTTTAAGTTATTCATGTCCAGATCAGACTATTTCTTGTGGATGCTCAACTTGGTGTCCGAACCGTTGATGTCAGTTGATTGGACGTTACAGGTGCGTCTAGGTAGCTGATTCAGGAAAACCTAACCTGTTCTTCATCACCGCTGCAACTTCAGTTGGTTCGTAGGAGGTTAGGCTAACTCCTAGGTATCAAAATGAAAACCGTATTCGACCAGACCTCAAAACCTGAGGTGGCTATGGGGCATTGTTTGTAAAGATACACAGTCAAAGGTTAACAGCAACAATGAGTTATTTAGCCTGTCATGATAAATGTAATTCATTTATAAATGTCACAGATTTAAACTGACTATTTAGCTAGCAAGCTAAACTGGTTAGCTAAATATTTAGCTTTGAACTAAACTAGGTGGGAGCTAAACATTTAGCAAATATGTAAATTTACTTGCCGATTGGTGAAAGTGAACTAAAATAAAAGTTGGGTCCTACTAACCTCTTTTCAGGTTAAAACGTAGGATTCAACTAGCCTGTTTGGTTTGCTAACTAGGCATTTATTTAGCAAACTACATATCTAGTTTTCTAAATAAGTATTTAGCAAGCTACATATTTAATTTGCTGCCCAAGTAATTCATTAGCCAGCTACAAATTTAGTTTGCTAAATAAGTATTTCTTTAGCAAGCTAAATATTTAGCTTGCTAAACAAGTATTTCTTTAGCAAGCTACAGATTTAGTTTGTTAACCAAGTATTTCATTAGCAAGGTACATATTTCATTTGCTAACTATTTCTTTAGCAAGCTAAATATTTAGTTCGCTAAATAAGTATTTAATTAACAAGCTACATATTTAGTTTGTTAACCAAGGATTTCATTAGCAAGATACATATTTAGTTACCTAAATAAGTATTTAATTAGCAAGCTACATATTTCGTTTGCTAACTATTTCTTTAGCAAGCTAAATATTTAGTTTGCTAACAAAGAATTTCCTTAGCAAGCTACAATTGGTATTCCAGCTAAGTATTTCTTTAGAAAAAGTTGCGTATTTAGTGAATTATAATTTCTTTAGCAAGCTACATATTTAGTTTTCTAAATAAGTATTTAATTAGCAAGCTACATATTTCGTTTGCTAACTATTTATTTAGCAAGCTAAATATTTAGTTTGCTAACCAAGAATTTCCTTAGCAAGCTACAATTGGTATGCCAGCTAAGTATTTCTTTAGCAAATGCTACATAATTCGTTTGCTAACCATTTTTTTTAGCTAGCTTCATATTTAGTTTGCTAACGAAATATTTAACAAGTTACCTATTTAGTTCACTAGCTAAGTTTAATTTAGCAAGCTATAAATTTGGTTTGCTAACCAAGTATTTACCTTGATAGATAAATATTTAGTTAGCAAATTAAATATGTCGTTTGCTAAATAGTTATAAACTTGACATTTATAAATTAATTAAAAAACATGGATGCAAATATTAACTCCTATTTTTCCTCTTACGGCAATCTAAAATAATCCAAATTATTGCTAATGACTTTTGGGTTTGTAACTTTACAAATGGCACCACATTCGGAAAACGTGTCGATAATACTTAATTCTAGGTAGGTTCAAGGTAGCGGATCATCCGTTTCTAGCTTTGCTTTACATCAACTCCAATTTGGACTTCGATAATAAGCTTTGATACAAAATATCACCCCCGCATAAAAAAATAAAAGTGTTAAAAGAAAATTAACGCTGTGAAAAAACATTCAACAGTGATGCACTTTAAATGCACATGCTTTACAACGTCTCAGCCGCCTTCTCGCGTTTAGTTACGTATACTTTATAATACAGGTATACACGTTAAAATGAAGCAACAAAGCATAAAAATAAATATCTTAAATCACTGGAGGTTTACATATAGAACTCATATATATATTTATAGGTGTAGCTTAGTTTTGGGTAGGGTGAGCGTTAGCACTCGGACTCGAGCCGAAGGTTCGCCCTGACTCTCTCGTTGATTGAAGCGATGGCAGCGGTGTCGAACTGCGTTCACAGTGAAGGTCGGCGCCGTTCAGCCCAGCATCGGCTCAGCTCCGGTCCCGCCCCAAGCTGATTGCATATTTAAGACGCCGTGGATATTTACTCTAAAAGTCAGGCACGAAATGTTGTAAATATAGCCCTACTCCAAACTAAAAAGCCATTCAGGATATTTACAGAGCGCACCAGCTGCACAGTGTCCAACAGTGTTTCTTGTAAGACAGCAATGGTACAGGATTGACCTACAGTATCAGTACATACAGAAGGAAACTAGTTTTTGGATTAAGCAGCCATATCTGTGACCCATCCTCGGCGGGGCACACCCTGGACTACCTTTGTTAAATCTTTGGTTGAGCAGTCAGAAACAGAAAACAGTCCACCTTAACTAAACTTCCCTTCCTCCTTAAAAAAAAAAAAACATAAAAATTTGCAACACATTCATTCCCTCTGGAGTTGCCCCCCTCCCTGGAGGGTAAATTACCCCCCATCCCACCATCGACAAAACTTCCCACCATCCGTCACTTCCGCCGCTCTGTTCTGCAGCCTGTCCACCGACCACCGTACGTCTTTAAGGTGACAGAACAGGAAAAAAAAAAAGGGAAAGAAGAAGCAACCAAAGGTTTTAAAGGGTCAGGGCCTGTGGGTGGGTTGGGGGGGCTCAGCCCGCTCCTCATTGGGCCTGCGAGGCGATTATCTTGGAGACAAAGTTGACGATGGCGCTGGCGGGCTGGTCCGGGTCGAGCTCGGCGAAGATGTGGCTCACGTTGTCCGTCGTGCTTCCTTGTTTCCGCGCCACGAATCCAAAGAGCCTGAAAACAAAGAAATCAAAGATATGTAGAGAAGGATGGAGGTAGAACCCAGCAGGAGACACGCTGGAGAGGCGAAGCTCACTTACTTGGCTGGGCCTCCCTCAGGTTTGCTCCATCTGGAAAAACAAATAAACAGGTTAGAGCTTTTTCTCCACATACTGGATACATAAAGAACCGTTCAAATGTGGCTTTGAATGGGAATTCCTTTTTTTTTTTTTTCCAACCTGGACTTTATTTTTAGCCATTTTTCTGTTTTTTCGCTCACCCTGCAAATTTTGGAGCCAGTTTGATCCGTTCATTAGTATTTATACATCCAGTCTTGATGGGGCAAAACAAATGCTGCTTGTAATAAAGTTTAATCCGCCCCTAACGTCTTAATTTCACCACGTTTATATTCTCCTTGGACTTAAGAACGCCTGGGAAGTGCTTCTGTAAATACTTGCTAAAAAAAAAAAGGTTGAGTTTGAAAAAAACCAACAAAAAGAACAAACTTTTTCTTTAATGAGTGATTTTTTCTGAATGTTCAGTGCTGCTGAGCAGGGGCGTATCCATGAGGTTAATAAAGAGGGGCTAAAAGGGGCCCAGGGTGGGTCTGGGACTGCAGCACCAAAATAAAAGTAGAGATGTTTTTCTAGTGGGGAAAAATCTGAGCTGGTCATATTTTAGAGTTTTCATCTGTTAAAAGGACATTTAAAGTAATTTTATTTTTTGCTAAGATTCATTTGAAAATGTAGCGTCTAATTTGCTGGTAATGTTAGAAAGTAATATTATATATGCTCAAAAAAAAAAAAAAAACGTTGCTTTTAAGACTATTTGGAATTGTTTGATGAAAAATACACGTAAAATCACAAATAAAAGCATTGCAACTTGTGTTGCATCTTTTCAGAAAAGCTGCCGCAACAATCACAAAAAATTATAATAACGATAAATGACACACTTTGTTTTAAACGCCCTTGTCACGCTCCCCTGTTTCTCCCTCCCACTTCTATGCCGCGGATGGAGAGTCGCGCTGGGAAGCTGCGTTCTCGCCACAGCACAGTAAATGTTGTGACTGTCTGAAATGCGTGCTTCAAAATACGGAGATGTTCCTTTTTTTCGCCTCAACCTTCCACCACTACCTATTTTTACCTCCCTCCGATCCCACAGCCACCTGATTCTGTGATGTATGTCGTGTCTGTATATTTTGTATTGGAAGGGTTGTACAAGTGGTTACAATGCCAAATAAATGTAATTAATTTAATCTGTCTTTATCCTCTAGATTCATCTCTGACTCACTTCCTGTCCTGAGGGTCCGTGTTGCAGAAGGTGACAGTGTTGGCGGGATAGTGGCGTCTGAAGAAAAGCCTGCGAAAGAGCAGAAAACATGTTATTGGGTCGGATTTTAATCACTGAACTTCCTGCATTTTATTAAACCTGAATTTTCTGTATTTTTGGTTTTAAATAAAGCGGCAGCTACATGACGGTATGCGTGAACGGCACTCCTCTCAGAGCAGCAGGGAACCAGGAACACAACGTGTTGCACTACTGCGCATAACCGTGTTCCTAACGGTGTGTCCACACCAAACGCGATAGAAGCGACCAGAAAAGCGCGGCACGCGCCTAGCTGTTCACGTGCACATTCGCACCTTGAAGCGCGTACAAAGCAAACTGGATGCGCTTAAAATAAGACATTTTCAGGCGCGACCTGGACTTCAGCAGAGCTGGGGCTAGAATGCAGCTGGTGGTGGATTATGGATTATGGTCTCCGATCTGATGGAGGACAGAGTGGATTACGTGTTCGGCCTGGCCTCCGGTAGAAGTGGGACCGCTGTACTGGGGGTTTGGTGAGCTACAGATACAGTCTAGCTACGGCGGAGGGATCCATAAACAGCAGCGAGCCTCTCATAAACACCGGCTCCTCGCCGCCTGGAGAGCGTGACCTGCTCGCCCAGTTTGTGCCGTGAAGGTCCAAGCTTCGCCTGCCGAAACACCAACTACATTTCTGAGCAGCTGTCCATCTGTCTGCGGTTCGTAAAAGTTTATAATATTTGAAAATATATTTCTGCTACCAGGAAACCAGGTGAGGAGGCCGTTTCAAGGCCGAGACGTGCTTTTAAAGCAACAACGGCTCTTTTAAGAACCACCCACAAACCTCTTAAGAGGAATTTTTTTTATTTCTGTCTCTGTATTGAAAACTGCTTGTGTCGTGTAGCTTGGGGTGATTAGCCACGATGTTTATCGGTATTTCCTCCATGTCCTGCTGAGGCTGTGACTCCATGACACTCACAGAATCACTGAAACTCTGTCCCCCGATTGGTTGTCGCACCGCGATTTGACGCTGGAGTTCGGATTTTTACAACTCGAGCGATAAGACGCCATGAGCGCGAATGCACAAAATGCACCACATAAAATGCAGCGCGAATTTTACATCGCATCTGTAGCGCAAATTGTTCGCGCGAATCAGGCAGAAAAGCTTTTTCGTGATGCAAATCGGCTTCTGAAATGTCGCGTGACCCCAAATCGCGCTTCATCGCGCTCCTCCATTGATTTTTACATGTAAACCTGAAGCTCTAGTCGCTCCTATCGCGTTTGGTCTGGACACATAGTTAGGTGCGCTTCAATTTTTATGAATTATATATAATTTTTATGAATTAATTTTTTTTATGAATCTTTACACTCAGTTTCTTGCGGAGTGCCACAGGGTTCTGTGCTTGGACCGATTCTATTTACTATATATATGCTTCCAATTGGTAAAATAATTAGACAACAAGGAATACATTTCCACATGAAGAACCAATCAGTTAAGTAGATCACAAGCATGTCTGGAAGACTACTTTTAAATTCAGACAAGACAGAAGTTGTTGCCTTTGGACCAGAACTTTTAAAAAGGAAACTGCTAAATCGATCACTTCATCTGGATGGCATTAATTTGGCCTCTGGTAATAATGTAAAGAACCTCGGTGTAATTTTTGACCAAGACATGACATTTAAATCTCATATTAAACAGGTTTCTACGATTTCTTTCTTCACCTCCGGAATATTGCTAAAATTAGAAACATCCTGTCCAGGAGTGATGCAGAGAAACTAGTCCATGCATTTGTTACTTCAAGGCTGGACTACAGTAATTCCTTATTATCAGGAAGTCCACAAAATGCAATTAAAAGCCTTCAGTTGATCCAAAATGCTGCAGCAAGAGTTCTGATGAATATTAAAAAGAGAGATCACATTTTTCTGCTGTTATTGCAATTGTTAACCCAGTTTTCTCTCAGTATTTTTCTCCCCATAGAAGCTCCACATGGTCTGGTACCCTGCTCAGCTACAACGCCCCCTGCTGGATGGGGAACATCAGTCCAGATAATGCTCCCAGTGACTAAACATCCTCCATGTTCTCTTGTCAACTTTTCACTTTCTTTAATACAGAAAATACTATTACATCAGTTCGTTTTGTTTTTTCTGTGTCTCTTCTCTGTCTTCTCAGACTCCCAGATGGTCGTGGTTTTCCTCTCCACTGTCACTACATGCTTGCTCAGTATTAGGGATTCCTGTGGTTGAGACCTCAGATTTGGTTGTAGGCACCATGTTGATCAATTAGGTTGCATCTGCAACCCATCTGCGCCCCAAAGTGGTTGACGACTGTTTTTTATTGGCTTAACCTCACTACCAGCAGCAAAACCGTCTGAATGTCGTCGGCGTCTGGCCCCAACTTACTTCCTCTGGTTGTCCGTGAGCGTGATGCCCTGGGAGGTCACCTTGAAGTGGACCACGGTGGCGGTGGGCGGGGAAGCGGCGGCCAGAGTCTCTGAAATGGCCTTGGCGACGGCCTGAGGACCCGTCAGCGACTCCATCTCCACGGAGTTTATGTAGAGGACGTTGCACGCTGCGGGGGAGAGAGAAAAGGCATCAGACGTGTTGAGCTGGGCCGCATGTGTTCATGCAGAAACAGGGAAACATGCTTCCAGGAGGGAAATCATTCCACAGAAAGGTTATGGAGGAGATGCTGGACGCTGCTGTTAAGAACATAGACCAACATGACTGAAAAGAGATGCACATTCCAGATGAGTAAATGGCTTTACCATGGGAATCAGCTGTGGCCCTCTGCACTGAGATAACAAGGAAGTCAGGTTGTCAGAATGTGGAAGTTACTTAGCGATTCAGGATCTAAACGCGTCTGACACCAGCTGCCTGGCCTGGATCTAGATGCTTTACCTGCTCCTTGTTTCAGCCTCTCAGCCAGCGGGTTCGTCGCCGTCACCTCTGGAGTTTCTTCCATCAGATCTGCAGGAAGCACATGTACAACCTTACCGTGGACCAGAGCAAGGGCAGCGCTTCTAGAAACACCCGGAGAGGAAGGCTCTTACCGGTGGTCGGGATGAGGAGTTTACAGGGGAGCGCAAGCGGTGTGATGGCGTGTTGGTAGACCAAGGCCGACAGACAACCTGCCAGACAGAAAAAACATTTAAGCAAGTCTTAAAATTAATCTTTTAAAGTAAAAATAATTCCTTTTTAGCTCCCCATAGTGAGTAAACCCCGTTTTTTAGGTCTTCAGCTGGTATTTAGTCTCAAAGTAGGGCTGGATGATTAATCGATATAATGGATTATTGAATTTTCTGTTGGTGAAGATTTAAATTTGGGGGGAAAAAAGGGCTGCAGGCTACGTTACTTATGGAGTGCCACAGGGTTCTGTGCTTGGACCGATTCTCTTTACTATATATAAGCTTCCAATTGGTAAAATAATTAGACAAAATGGAATGAATTTCCAGTTATGCTGATGATACACAATTATATTTATCCATAAAACCTGATGAATCCAGTTAGGTGGATTACAAGCATGTCTGGAAGGCATAAAAACCTGGATGACACTCAATTTTCTGGTTTTAAATTCTGACAAGACAGAAGTTGTTGTCTTTGGATTTAATCGATTCTTGAATTTTCTGATGGTGAAGATTTAAATTTGGGGGGAAAAAAAGGGCAACAGTTTGAAAAACAAGACTGGATGAGATGTTGCCTGGCGGACAATTCAGTTCAGTTTATTTTACATGGCGCCAATTCAGAAACAGAGGTCATGTCAAGGCACTTTACAAGAGAATTCATTTCAATACAATTATTAAAAACATTCCAATCAGTTAAAAGTTTTCTATGTAATGAATCCCAGCCGATTGTAGCCAATATTGGACTCATTTTTAACCTATATGGCGACCATTCCTATCTCCAACTCCTAGTTTAGATGAGAAGAATACATTTCATCCTAGTACAAATACATTCTTCCAAGTCAAAAATGAAATATTATTTTGGGATATTTATAATTACTAATGTACTAGTAAGAATTAAGTTTGAAATATCTTTAAATTCTTAAAAAGTGAATTTACAAATACATTATTCCTATGTAGAATGAACACTTTGGATAGGAGAAATACATTTCTTCAAAGGAGAAATTTGGATTATAGATATCAGGAATGCAGTTGTGACTTGTACAAACTCTTATTTTAGAAAAAGGAAAAATTACAATACTATTCCAGCTATCTGTAATTTAAATTTGGACAACCAAAAATGAATTTCAACTAGTAAGGATGTTATTTTAGGTATCCATAATTCACATTTTAAATAGTTAAAATACACTTTGAGATATTAGTAATTTTTTTAAATTTAGTAAATTAGTAAATTTTTTTCTATCTAAAATAAGAGTCGGTATTAGTAAGAATTGAATTCTAGCTATCTAAAAATCAAATTTATCATAGTAAGAATTGAATTTCTCTTATCCATAAAGTTCATACTAGATGGGAAGAATATATTTTTAAAATGGAGAAGCTGCAAACCACATACACGTGAATGGGAAATGTGATGTAATTTTCCATAGGAAGATTTACATTTTAGATATGGATATGTGGAATGTTATTTTTTACTATAAAGAATTGATTTAAAGATATCTGTAATACATATCCACTTTTAGTATAAAACGTTTAAACGGTTTGCCATATTTTTCACCATGAGGGATTGCTGAGAATTACCCGACGAAATCTTCTGTGGTTCTGTAATTTCTACATTAAACATTGTATTGTAATAACTCTTCTTGTAAAGTGCCTTGAGATGACATCTGTTGTGAAATGGCGCTATATAAATAAACTGAATTGAATTGAAAACCAAGCAGAGCCAGTCTTAATGCCTGATTCGAATTAAAGTGCGGTGTAAATTTCTAACCTGCAGATGGCACTCCACTAACAGTTTTGGGAACAAAATTATTATTTTTTTGCCCAACATTTACTAAAGTACCAAAAAATAATGACCAGACACCAGAGGACACCAATACACACTCATTATCAGCAAATACTGTATATATATATATATATATATATATATATATATATATATATTGGAGTGAGTTGCACTTTAAAAACAAAACTTTCCAGCTCCAGGACAGGATGCTTACTATGCCATATTGCCCAGTCCTATTGCCCTTAAATTAAAATAAATAATTAAATAAAATAACTATGGATATCCGATATTATCGGCCTAAAGTCATTATCGGCCTATATTGGCATTAAAATGTAATATGGGAAATTATTGGTATCGGTTTTTATTTTTTTGATAAGATGAGTTTTTCACACCATACACATATTATATATCAAACTCTTCAGCTACTTATTTTCTCTCTCATAATGTAAAAATATGAGAGATTTCAGATTTAGTTTTTGAGATATTATTTGTTTGAGACAACTTTCAATATATCAAAAGGTAGGTTAATTATTGGCCCTGCTTAAATGTTTGCTGGTTTTTTATTTTTTATTCTTGTTTCAGTTGTTTCCACTTTACCTCACTGCTATAAAAGAATGATGTTGTTTACATTTTCTAAAATTAGAAATTTGTCCTGAGTGGTGGGCCTTTGTCATTATTCTTTGTGTGAGAAAATGTTCCAGCTACTTTTGAAGACAAATAAAAATGGCACCTTTTTCAATTGCCTAACTAAAATTCTAGTACTCATTACATTTTCTAAATTTTTAAAGCTCAAGTATGCATGATGCAAGATATTTCATTGTGGCTACCGAAAAGGGTTTAGTAGTTTTTGTTTTTTATGAGGGAGGGTCCCCACATATCGGTATCGGTTTATATCGCTATCGGAAATTATGAGTTAGGGTATATCGGTATATCGGATATCGTTAAAAAAGCCAATATCGAACATCCCTAAAAATAACCATATTGAACCTGGTTGTGCTGGCGGTTTCCTTCTGTTAAAGGGTAGTTTTTCCTCTCCACTGTCGCTACATGCTTTATTTATTATGAGGGATTGCTGTGGTTAAAGTCTGCTTCAAGGGGGCACAACTGCCATTAAACAACTCGATGCAATCTGCTGGGATTCATTAAATAGAATACTTTTTTAAGTGACTGAAATGTAAATTACTTTTACCGTAAAGTGCCTTGAGACGACATCTGTTGTGAAACGGCGTTTTATAAATAAACTATAAATAAAAAGGATAAAATTGATAAAATTATTGAATAAAATGCTTTTTAGTATTTTCAGACTGTTTTGAAGGTTTTTACGTTTCTCTTCCGCTTTGCTTCCAGCCCTCAGCCACATTTACAATGCAGCTTTTTTTCGTGTTCAGAGTAGAACCCGATTTTAGGTAGGAGGCGGGGCTTAGAGACAGAAAATCAGCCGACATCATTTCCACCTGAGTAGCGCTTCTGTTGTTGCCGCCGTTGAGTAACAAGATCCTGCCTCTGCTGACGAACGCTGGGATGGCAGACAGTCAATTTTTTATTCTTTGACTATAACTACAAAAGTGTAGAAAGACATACAGAATAACTTGAAATTTAAATTTTGTTTTATTACAGGAATATAATTTTGTTTTCAGAGCTGTCTTTAAACGCATCATACACATACATGCGCCTGGTGAATCAGCAGACCAGGAAAAGTCAAGAAAGTTTGCCGTTTTACTATTTTGAGACATTTTTACTAAGTTGAGTTGTGTCGTTGCATGCAGATAATCTTTGCTGAATGTTTAGTTAACAAATCCCAATATATCCTGTCAAGTTACATCTTAATGAAGTGTACTGCAAAATTATGCAAAAACGAAATGCTCTGTTATTCTGTATTAACAAGAATATCAATAAAACACATTTTACATAAAGGAAAAACCATTTACATACTATTGAGATGAGTGTTTTTCAGCATCTAAATTGCAAACACAGTAAAGGTGAATTTCACTAAAATAACAGGACATGTTTGAGTTTCTGTTTCTTTGAGAGGCATCCAGAGAAACAAGGTATTTCTGGGTAATCCTGGTTGCTTTAGTTATACCCACAGAACATCTTAATAAAACACTGCTTTGGTATTTATTAATTCCATTTCTATTAGTAAATAACAACAATAAAAAACACATATTGTAATATATTTTGTAAAAATGATCTTATTTCAACAAAAATGTTTTTCATGATTTCAGAAATAACAGCTTGTATTGGTAATAAAAAAATTTTGATTCATGAAAGATGAGCTTTGACTTCATTTATTTTCTTCATATTTCAAAAAACGAAGCTTTTTTAAATATATTTTTTGTTTATTCAGAAAAAAACACAATTTTGCATTATTTTAATTATTTTGTTCAGTTTAGCTATCAGAAGTCCACAGAACTGCAGAAGAAGATGAGATGAGCTAATTTCTTAACAATTTGAAACGTTTTTTAAAGTTTTTGTACGTTTTCGATATTTCTGATCACTAATAATTGTATCAAAATCCCAAATAAAATCTGCAAAAGAGGTTATAAGTTTATTTCATTTTTTTGCCTTTTAATGAATGAATGAAGAGATTACATGTTGAGACAGCAAACACATAAAACGAATAACAATAAAAGGCAAGTGATAACACGCACAGTAAGCTATAGATAAACGTATTATAAAATGAAAAATAAATCTATCTGTTAACAAAATAACTAAAAGTTGTTGACGGATTTGGATACAATGTGCAGGAAATATCAGAAATGGGCCAAGGAACGAGTGATTACATTTTGAGGATGATTAGGTATTATGAAGGAATCTAAACGGTACTGAGCTCTAAGCTCTCCTAGTTCTGATGTTCTCGTTATTTTAAGATACTTTCAAATCGATTCAGTCAGTTTATGGTTGGGCTTTGACTCCGAACTTTGTTTTAAAAATTAAAGATATTCGAACAAATTTTAGGGATCTTTTAATATTTGAACCTGTATGGAAATAATTTTTTGTAAATGTTATTACTTGTAACCTTTTTCATTTCAGATTCTGAGCAAACGATCGAGTAGTAGGCATGAAATCGGACGTTCTGCTCCACCATTTTGCCGGATGTTTACGTTACGTAAGGTCGCCTGCGGTCCCGTCAAACTATAACTTATCAACTTAAATGTTCAGTAACATCACTACACTTTTACATTTATACGGCGAAATTGTGGCAGTGTCAATGGTTTACAGTTCCTCTGTAGCCGAGGTCGCTCTTCTTCTACGATTTTGGGGCTTCCGCTGCATTGTGGGATAGCGTAGCGTCCACCGAATCTACTACATCGCTCGCATACTGCGTTTTGCCTGCTACATAGCAAGCGTAGTAAAGGTATTCGGATGCAGTCGGCCTTTCGTGCACGTAGTCTACGGTATTAACATTGACTCATACTGCCCTGTGGTGGACATAACATATAGAACTTAAGTCTGATACCAATATCGGACTTACTGAAGACATTTATTGGTGAAAATATAATTAATAAATCTTCTAATATATTTGAATTTTAATATTAACTAGAAAATTTCAGGAAATTTAGAGAAGGGACTGCCACGGTGTGCTGCCCGACAGTTAGCATGCTTATGCTAACTAGCATGCTAATGCTAGCTAAGGGGTTGGCATTACTATTGACTTGATCAGGACCAAAATATACTGAAAAAGCTAAAATTAGCTAAAATGCTAACAACAGCTAGCATGCTAATGCTAACTAGCATGCTAATGCTAGCTAAGGGGTTGGCATTACTATTGACTTGATCAGGACCAAAATATACTGAAAAAGCTAAAATTAGCTAAAATGCTAACAACAGCTAGCATGCTAATGCTAACTAGCATGCTAATGCTAGCTAACATGTTGACATTACTATAAACCCATTCAGTACCAAAATATAGTCAAAAAGCTAAAATTAGCTAAAATACTAACAACAGCAAGCATGCTAATGCTAACTAGCATGCTAATGCTAGCTAACCTGTTGGCATTACTATTAATAGGATTAGTATGAAAATATACTAAAAAAGCTGAAATCAACTAAAATGCATACAAGTGCAATGTAGTACTGTGTATAACATAGAGATTTTGGTTCCAGCTTTCAAACAAGAAAAAAAAATGTTTTGCTCCTCCTGAGATTCGAACCCACTACCTCTTGCATTGTATTCCTGTTCCTTAACAGTTACACTACAACATCAGTACAAACAACATTGAGTTTTAGGCCATATGATCTGTTGTCTCGTCTCCAAGTTCAGAGTGTTAAACAGCTGCGAACGAACCTTTCCCATTCGAAAACTGTAGCAGCTATCGGTAAAATTCTTGGGAGTGTTAGCGAGATTTATCCTTTGTGTTCAATTATTTGAAAGCACAACTCTCTATCTTATTCACAGATGAAATGGTATAGGCAGACAGGGGGACTGAGAAAGACAGAGACATGGTCAGAAAGACAAAGACAGATGGACTGACACATGGACTTGTTTGTAGTACTTCTCTCTATAGCAACCACAATGATAATGTATAGGAGAAAAGCCCTAAAACTGGGTTCCACTTTGAGCGATCTAGAGCTCGCTGAGAGAAAACCGTGCGATATAGGGAAATTTTGAAATGATCCTGAGAATCACAAAGGGCGTCTCTATTTCATGACCGAAAATCATGTCACTAGTGCGAAATATGTGGCCGTGACGTCGAGTTAAATTTTTATGAGGACCTTCTATGGATTTGCACTGCCTCCATGCATTGCATTGGTGCAGTCCCTTAATAAATAAACTAACTTCGAATAAGATTTTTGGGGAAAAGTCAAAGCCCTAGTTTATGGTATTTTTTGGACAGTGACTGTCCAAACCTTATATTACATGCATGTGCTGATATCAAAGCCATGTGCTTCTGACTAGCTAAGTGTCTGGATGCCCATTAACATTATATCTCCTGTTTTGTCTGATAATATGTACAAAACATAGTAGCTCTCTGGGTGCTCAGCCCCCCGAAACCTCTGGTCCTAGAATCGCCCCTGGTGCACAGAGTTACACGGACTCATGTTTAGCATATTCCAGCTTCACAAAGATGCCTGCGGATGTTCTGCTCACCAAAGTACGGCTCATTCGGGCAGCCTTTCAGCTTCACTCCTTTAGGACTGCTCTCAATCAGGAAGTGCCTCACCAGCTCGTTGGCGATGTCGCCTGCAAGGATCGACACGGTTAACTCTGCAACGGTTCTCCGGCCCAGAACGAGAGAAGCGTGCTTTTGCCGGACGCTGCTACCTTTCTTGCTCTGGTGCACGGAGGGTGGGGGCGAGGCCACCTTCATGGCCAAGCCGTACGCGCCCCTGAACGAGTGGCTGTCTCTGATCACGAAGGCTCCCGGCTCTCTGTCCTTCAGCAGGTTGATGGCTGTGAACACACAACATATCGATATATTCATCAGCTCCACTGATCATACAAAAAACTTAAAAAACTAGAGAATCTCCGACTATTCCTTTTCAGGACACTTTTTTGGTACGAAAAATGATACGCTAATTGGTAAATGTGACTCTAGTGTAACATGCTTTGAGAGGTCTGTATAGCCTACTATATATAGAAAAGCATTAAATAAATTCCGTCCATGTAATGTTAGTTTCTTACCATGTCTTTATCCATCCTAGCATTAAAGTCTGACCCCAAAACCAGAGCAAGCCCCTACCTTAATATCTACACCTTGAGAAAACAGCCAACCCACACTAGGAACAACAAAACTCCAATGACCTCCTCTGCATTTCAGCGAACTTAAACATCTGATCAGCTGTTCAAAAGGCAGGTTAAAAGCCACATCGTCCCTCATGATTCTGAGGAACAACAGGTGCTTGGTGCCTCCTTTACAACACTTTAAAATAATTTCCCCTTAGGTTACCACTTACCTTGCTCCCTGGAGATGTCGGGCTTGTACCAGAACTTGGTTGTGTCCTGAACAAATTTAACATTCAGCTTGCTCTCTGGGCTTCCATCTGCAGCAAATAAAAACCCCCAAAAAAAACATAAGATCCTTTGTTTGCGGGACAGCTTCAAATAAGTTGCATGATCATATATAGTTGGAGAAAAAGGCTTAAAAGCTCCTATCGCATTTTTAACATTGGTGAGGACATAACAGTTCTGAATCCAGGTATTTAAAATTGTTTGCGATAACTTAGTAGCTTAGTAATAACTATATCACAAAACTAAACTTCAATCTATTGAAAGGACTAATGTGAGTCAATCTATTAGGTATAGCCTGGAAACCGTTGTTTTTTTTAGCTAGCATTAGCCTTTTATATCATATATTGACTGTAAAAATTTTGTTAGCATACTGATTGGATTAGTTTAGCCAACGAAACAGTCATACCCAACATGCTAAATTCAGCATGTTAGCTGATATCAACATTTTACACTCTTAGAGTGTAAACTATTATCAGAATGGATGGAATACATCGATGTAACTCAATATCATCATAGTGACCCAAAAACAAACATTAGCCTTTTTTTTTTAGTTAATATGTACATTTCTGTTCATTTTAAGATAAAACCTAAACATCACATACCAAATAGACTAAACTGATGTTAATTAGCATTCTAGTGATAGCTAACATGCTACAAATAGCCTTTTAGCTAACATTAGCATTTTAGCCATTTTTGACATTAAAGTAATCTTTAATCTTCTCAATGGAGTAAGTTAATGCTTGTCATTGTCCGGATCCGATCGTTACTATTTTAGCTAGCATTGGCATTTAAGCTAATTTTGATATGAATTTAATCTTTAATCTAATGAATGGAGTGAATTGGTGCTAGTCAATATATTAGTCATAGCCTGGATGCTGTCGTTAATATTTTAGCTAGCAATAGCATTTTGGTTAATTTTGAAATAAAAGCTAAACTTTAATCTACAGAATTGAGTAAGTTAGTGCTACTCAATATTTTAGTCATTTCCTGGATTCTATTAATAGTATTTTAGCTAACATTAGCATTTTTGCTAATTTTGACATAAAAGCTAAGCTTTAAAATACTGAATGGAGTAAGTTAATGTTATTCAACATGTTATGGCGCTTTCTGTTTACCTCGGAAAGTCTGGATTAGGAGCTGGGTTTGACGTCATGCCCGAGTAAACAGCGTTCCAGTTAACTAATCGGATAAATTAGGATTCCGATATGGCAACTTCCTATAGCTGTACTACCTTTTACAAACATTGTTTTAAGCTGTACCTTCCATATACAAACATCCCTTTTATTTAGTTAAGATTAAAGTTGCAGGCTCTACATGCAAGATAGATTTTATGCGCATCCTAACAAGTTTGTCTTGTAAAATAGGCATTCTTCTACCACAGCTACTTTTGTTGATGTGTGGAGACGTCATATTAAAAATCAAAGTTGGAGAAAAAAAATTAAAAAATCTCAGATTTTCCGTGTACGAACTCCGATTTCAGAGGGCGTTCCAGATGATTTTTCCCACTCGGAAGTCTGAATGTTCAAGTACAAATAGAACGGACCATGTTTCATGTCCTGGATGCTCTCATCAGTATTCTAGGTAGCATTAGCATTTTAGCTAATATTGACTGTAAAGCTAGTTTCCATACTGAAAGTATTTGATGTTACCCAAAAAGACAGTGATAGCCAAAATGCTACATTTAGCACGTTATCTGATAGTCATCGTATCTGGATGGATGTATTTTCTCTAAATGTGTGTTCTTACCATGCATATTGAACCGGGAGAAGTCTGAGAGGGTGTGGAAGTAGCCAGGAGTACTTCCTCCACTCACTGGAGACCCACCCTTCCCATTCAGCGTCCCGTAGGACAGTGCTCCATTTGGTCGATCCCCACTCGACATGCGTCTCTTCTCTGGGAGCTGGGGCTGGAAACCAGGGGCTGGGCTACCCTGTCTAAAACCTACACCCATCCCCATCAACCCCCCATCCGGGTAGCCAGCAGGGGAAATGGGGAAGGAAGGAGTGGGTGGTCCCTGGTATCCTGAAGAGCTACTCTGTCTCGACAGGTTCCCATGTCTTTCATCTGGCGTGGTGTAACCACTGTGCATGGGGTGACGATCTAAGCTTGGACTTCTCTGGGACATCCGTGTAAGAGATTGGTGACAGCCCAACACTGGGCTTCCTTGAGGCTGTGAGATGGACGGCTGTCGGCTAAGCACTGGACTGCCCTGAATGGGCTGACCCAAGGAGGGCTGCCTGCTGAGGACCGGGCTGTGTCCTAAAGAGGCCTGTCTGCTGAGAACAGGACTACTCTGTGTTCCCTGAGACCGATGGCGGCCAAGGATCGGACTGCCACTAAGGCCTGTCATCACTACCTCAAAGCCATTAGATGGGGATTTTTGACCTGTCTGGCTGGATTCATCTTGTTTAACACTGAAGTGCTGCTGGAGGATGGGGTTGTAGCTGGAGCTGTGGATGTAAGATTGTAGCTGGAGACCTTCATGGGGGGTCTTGGAGGGTTCTGAGAGAGGTGGATTTGGATGAGAGCCTGGGTAGCTTCCCAGTAGACTGCTGGGACCAAGATAAGACAGTGTTGGGGTTGTAGATCCAAGGTAGGAAGATATTGGTGAGCTGGAGTCCAGGTAGGGAGAAGAGGATGGATTTAGGTCCTGATTCGATGGAGTACGAGTCGGGTATGAACTCTCCACAGGGTGCGAGTGCAACCCAGAGTCAACAGTTGGTTGGTTTGGAGTGCTGATGCTGCTTTCTGCTTGCAGGTGGCCTCTAATGTTGAGGGGAAATACTCTGTTAGTTGATTACTTGAAAGACGTCTTGCAAACCCAAAATCCTTCCAGTTAGCTTTAAAGATTTATAGAGCTTACAGAAATGATTAGAAATACCCAAAATTCCGGTTGACTTAGAATGTAACTCACCCCTGTAAGTCCTGGATGGGACTGCTGCTAGATAGGGGTGCGTTCATTGTATAGGTGGCTGGACTTGGCCTTTGCTGCTGACTCTTGGTGTCTCCGGGGGGACCAAGACTTGGAGATGACGTTGGTGGCTCTCCGGCTACCACTGCTGACCTCGCCACAGACTCCACATAGCTTCTTGGACCTTGATAGGGGAAACAACAGTATAAGACTCAAATTCGTAGCGCCTTGATGTTGGTGGTGATTGGGTTCTGATCCAAGCTGTTACATTTTGTCCTTTCACTGAGTGATTAAAGGGGACATTATATGCAATTTTTACTTTTTTCATCTATTTGTGTTGCCCTTTGGGTCTGTGCTGCCTCTATAAACACTCCAAACATGAATAAAAACTACTTATCCATTTAAAAAAAATTTTTTTTTGCTCTCAGGAATCTGCGCCTCTAAGATTGAAAATAAATGAACGAACAAAGAAATGTATAAGTAAGTTGGGAGTAAATAAATAAAACAAAGATTGAAAGATGGTTTTATCACAAGAGATACACGCGTAAAATAAAAAGTATTTATTTTCACATTTATTTCTTTATTTATACATTTATTCACTTATTTCCAGTTTTGTTTATTGCAAATTTTGGCAGGACAAGTTCTCAAAATTGGCAACGCCGCCTTCTATCCTGCCTAGAGCCCCACCAATTCCATTCCTTTCTAATTTTTGGTAAACCCGCAGCCTAGCAACATGATTGGTGGGCGTGGTCTGTAACTGCTAATTTGCATAAAAGTGACAGAGCCTCTAAACAGTTCATTCTAAAAGGGGCTGAAGAACTGAGAACGTGAGATTGCTTTATGAGAAAGTGATTTAGTGCTAATTTAATTATAGCAAAACATGATAATAATTTGACGTCTTTTGTACAGACTAGAGACCTTTTATAACTGGTTTAAACGAAGCATATTATGTCCCCTTTAATGCAATGGTACGGTCAAGTAAAAGGAGCAGGACTTATTGGACAAACAGTGAATGCTCCTCTGAAAAAAGATGAAGAACTACAAATGAGGCAAATGACAAAGTTCTTAAAGGGCGTGTAGAACTTCTAAATAATAAAAATAAAGAATCTGCTGTTTTTTTTGTTTTTTTTTTACAAAATGAGCCTTTTGAGTGATGCCAACTGAAACATGAAGGTGCAACCGTATATGGAGGATGACCTGTTGCCTGGAAATACTTTGAGAATGTCAATGCTCGGATCAAACTGAGGTCTGGCCACTTGTTGGAGACATTACAAAGATGGAGGGAGCACTACCCTCCATCTTGGAAGTGTGAACGAGCTCTGTGAAGCACGGTTAGGGAGCCTGGATGAAAGGGAACAACCCAGAGGTTGAGGGATGCAAACACAAGACAGTAAAATGATGATAACAGAGCAAACAGCCAGAGCTCAGAGGCATCCATGTGGAAAATTAGCCGTAGCTGCGGTTGTTTTCTGTCGGAGAGAAAATCGGTAGCATTGGAAAAAGATTTTTAAATTGTAATTTGTACTTTTTGTAATTTTGATCTGTAAAGAGTGGAGTTGTTCTGGGTGAGGACATGGATTAGCAGGAGATTGGGGTTATAAAAAGTTATTGCCCACAGAAGAAGCAGAGGAATGTTTAGGAGGTGTAAATGGCCACTTATCTGTTTTAAAATGTGAAGTATGAATTATATTTCTTCAGTTGGTCTCCGTAAGATCAATCGGACAGCTCCTTGCGTTGTGAATGCAAGTAAAAACTTAATTTTATATACACTAATGGCTCTCTTTGATAAATGATGGAAATAAAGGCTTGATGTTGCATTTGAGGGCCAAAGGAAATGTTAGAAAAGTTTACACATGCAGTATGTTACTGTAGCACCATCAACAATCAGGAGGGCAACACCACAGATCGCCGTAGCCATTTTTGTTCACCATTTTGAACGACTGGTTAAAAAGAAAAAAGAAAAAAAACTATAAGACTATTTTTAGTGGTCAGTTTTTTACAGTTATAACATTCAGTAGTATTTATTTTCTTATTCCTATTAAATAAAATTTATTCCAAGAAAGCTGAACAGAGAAAGACAGATTAAAAACTGAAATTAATGATTGAATTTAGTTTTTTTCCTCAGTTATTTATGCAAGGTGAAGTTTGGGCCCCCCAGGTAAACGTTTGTATTAATGTGCATAACGAAGCCAAGGAAAGATGGAAACGTCTCCAAATGGCATTAAAATTACAGATGAGACATTCTTATGATGTGTCTTAAAAAGTTTGATTTTCTTTTCATAATTTACACTTTCGAAATAGGAGAAAACAAATTAATGGTGCAGAGTTAATACCTTTTACTGCCCCCTTTGTTAAGCATCTCAGCTTGTTAACGGGTTTTTGTAACCAGCCAAGAATCTTTAAGTTCTTCTTTGAGATTTCTTCGCCCATTCTTCCTTCCAAAAGTTTCCAGTTCTTTGGGATTTCTGGGCTGTCTGTCACACAGCTCTTTTAAGGTCTATCCATAGATTTTCTATTATGTTGAGGTCAGGAGATTGTGAAGGCAAAACCTTCAGTTTACGCCTCTTGATGTAGTGCATCGTGGATTTTGAGGCGTGTTTAGGATCATTATCCATTTGTAAAAGCAATCCTCTCTTCAATTTCAGCTTTTTTGCAGATGGCATCAAGTTACCGTCCAAAATTTGCTGAAATGTAATAGAATCCATCTTTCCTTCAACTGGTGAGATGTTCCCTGTGCCACTGGCTGCAATACAACCCCACAGCATGATTGATCCACCCCCATGCTTAACAGTTGGACAGAGGTTCTTAATGTAGCACAACTCCAGCGTCTGCCAGATCTTTCTGGAGGGATCATGCAGTCAAACTTTTCCCACAATCCTGCGAGCTGTTCTGTCGGATATTTTTCTTGGTCTTCCAGATCTGGCTTTAACTTCCACTCTTCCTGATGACCGCCGTTTCTTAATTACATTCCGATCAGAGGATATTTGCATCTGGAAACGCTTTGCTGTCTTCTTATAGCCTTCACCTGCTTTGTGAGAGTCAACTATTTTCAGTTTCAGGGTTCTAGACGACTGCTTATAGGAACCCATGGTTCTGATTGTTGGGGCGAGGTCAGATGAGTCTGGGCCTTCACCATCACCTCGTCTTTCCAAACCATGATTGTGAACAATCCGTGCCACTGTCAGGTCTCAGCTGTCCAAAGGCGCTAGTATAAGGTATTAACTCTGCTGGGCGCCCAAACTTTTGCAGACGCCATTATTTTGTTTTCTGTTATTTTGAAAGTGTAAATGATGAAAATAAAATCTAACTTTTATGACACATTATAAGAATGTCTCATCTGTAATTTAATGCCTTTTGGAGACGTTTCCATCTATCCTTTGCTTCTTGATGCACATTAAGACAAATGTTTACCTGGGGGCCCAAACTTTCCATCCCCACTGTTTAAAACCGAAATTATCCAGTTTACTTTTAGACATGATGTCCAAACCTGAGTAAAACTTTGTCCAATATAATCCCAGGCAGTTCGCTCCAAATGTGCTTTTGCGCCACCGCACAGAAGGAATTACGTGAAGGTTTTTTTAAGAAGTAGTCAGTGTTCTGAAAACTTAACGCAAGAAATTTAAATCAAAAGATTAAAAAATTAGGATTTTATTCCAATCTGAAACATATTAGGATTCTTGATGGGGGGGGGGGGGGGAAATCTGGACTTTTAAGAGCTCCCAATTGTTCTGTCAGTTGTGGGCTTTCAGGAGAGCAGAGCTCCCCCGTAATCCGAACCCTGGCAGTTAGAGGTTAGCGAAATGCGAGGAGCACTGAGTCACGGTGTTCATCGAGTGGCCAGAGGTGTGAACGCTAATGGGGAGCCTAAGCCACGCCCTTCTACTTCCTGTCCATGGGTCCCCTAATACCAAAAAAAATCAGAATGAGAGTCAATGGTGCTATAAAAGTTATTTTCTGATCCAGTTTGAAATGCGCCGTGGATCTAACATATGATGTCCGTGAATTTTAAAAACTAATTTTGATGCAGAGAAAACGCTGATTTTCGACCGGAGGTAAAAGGTACTTTAGGTTTTGTGTAAAAACGTTTAGCGGACTACAACTGCAGAAGAAGAAGGAGAGTGATGGCCGTAGCCTCCAGGATGAAGAAAGGAGGATTAAACACGGAGAAAACCTCTATAAATCTGACCATGAGGAAAGTAGCAGCTATGTTGGGGATAAAGCAGTCGGTGGAGTGAGAGCCAGCATGGAGGAGAAGCTCTACAAGCTCTAGGTGAAGGTTTTACGTGCTATAGCTAGTGCTAGCTCCTGTTAGCCAAATGGCGTCATATATGCGACATCTGACTTCTGATTTGTAGGCATTTTAAATGTGAATTTTTACAATCAAATAAATCCCAAACCTCTTGACAAACTCAGTTGAAACGTACGTCATTAGTTATCATTTAAATCGAAGTACAACATATGTGTGATTCAGGACGTAAGACAAAGCGGACCAGGAAATAACCTTTATCGCTTCATTGACTTCCATCCATAATCTTTTCGGTTTGGGGACTCATAAGGGCCGACAGGAAGGGGCGGAGCCTCAGGCTCCCCATCTGTCAACATGAAGGATCCTCATCAGATCTTTCTATCGCCGTTTAAAACAAACGCTCAAATACAGAAAGTATTCCGTCAAAAAGCGAGACTGGCAGAATCACTGCACACTATGAAGTATTTGTGAGACATCGAGGATTAGCGTGCTGGTCGGGAACGGGATCAGAAACGCAACATTCGTCCTCTTCTTCTCAGTGGTAGATAACAGACGGAGGTTTGAGGTTTCACTCCCAAATCATCTAGTAATGAACTCCCATTCAGACTGCGAGCTACTTTCCTGCCAGCTTTCCGCTGTGTTTCCAGCTGCCCCGGCTTCTGTTTAGATTCGTGTTTTTTTCCTGGACATGAAAATGAATAAATGTGTCGTGAACAACGAGCCTGGACATGGGTGGAAAAGGAAAAGTGGTGAAGGTGAAGATTAAACGCCCTTTAAGAGAAATGAGGCGGCTCCTGGTGCCGACTCTTACCTTCCTCGCTTTCAGCGCCCTCATCGTCTGCTCAGCATCGTTGGAGATAACCCAGAAACAAAACTGACATCAAACTCCTTTCATCGTTTGTGTTTTTTTCTTTCAGTAAACAGGAGGCCGGCGTGCTCTAGCCGCTGACCTTTGACCCCAGAGAGATATCCATGATTCTAGGACCAACCTGAGCCTGTTTGGTTGAGGAGGATCTCTGCCGGGTTGTGAGGCTTCAAACCCAGGGCTGACAGGGGAGTCTTGGCCAGACCAGGAGGAGATCGACCTGGAGAGAAACGGGACAGTCAGCGCCACCTAGAGACCGACGCTTCAAGCCACGCAGACAGCCGTTACCTGCTGACTGAAACACTTTCTGCCAACTTCAAGCAGGTAAGGAGCTGTCAACATGTCTGGTTGGGTTAACGAACAGAGGGAAGGGGGGGGGGTGTTCCCATGCTTCATGCTCTGATGGATCCAAACATGCATGTGAGCTGGACTCTGACCCAGAGCTGAATCAGTACCGTTTCTTTTCCAACCTGGACCTTATATTTAGCAAATATTATGTTTATTTACTCACCCAGACAACTTTGGTGCCACTTGGAGTCCTTCAGGAGAAGCTCACATCTATCTATCTATCTATCTATCTATCTATCTATCTATCTATCTATCTATCTATCTATCTATCTATCTATCTATCTATCCATCCATCCAACCAACTATCCATCCATCCATCCATCCATCCATCCAACCAACTATCCATCCATCCATCCATCCAACTATCCATCCAACCAACTATCCATCCATCCATCCATCCATCCATCCAACCAACTATCCATCCATCCATCCATCCATCCAACTATCCATCCAACTATCCATCCAAACATCCATCCATCCATCTATCCAACCATCCATCCAAACATCCATCCAACTATCCATCCATCCATCCATCCAACTATCCATCCATCCATCCATCCAACTATCCATCCATCCATCCAACTATCCATCCATCCATCCAACTATCCATCCAACTATCCATCCAACTATCCATCCATCCATCCAACTATCCATCCATCCATCTATCCATCCATCCATCCCTCCATCCATCCATCCATCCATCCAACTATCCATCCATCCATCCAACTATCCATCCAACTATCCATCCATCCATCCAACTATCCATCCATCCATCCATCCATCCATCCATCCAACTATCCATCCATCCATCCAACCATCCAACCATCCATCCATCCATCCATCCATCCATCCAACCATCCATCCATCCATCCATCCATCCATCCAACTATCATCCATCCATCCAACCAACCATCCATCCATCCATCCATCCATCCAACCAACCAACTATCCATCCATCCATCCATCCATCCAACCAACTATCCATCCATGCATCCATCCATCCAACCAACTATCCATCCATCCAACCAACTATCCATCCATCCATCCATCCAACCAACTATCCATCCATCCAACCAACTATCCATCCACCCATCCACTACCAAATGGTTATTCTCAATGCCCCATTACAGCTGTATTCTGCATGGGTTCCAGGAAGGCAGCCTGTGGAAACTGAACTAAGTCACCAACCATGTTGATGTCTGCAGTAGCAGGTTCTGTTTAACTGACCGCCCTAAAATGCAAGTCCTGCTCAGACTACAGCTGGGATGGAGCACGGCAGTGATGCCACTGTAATCATGTGTGAGTGTAGCTGGTTTAAAAAATCTAAAAAACCTCTGAAGACGACAACAAAGCAGCAACAAAGCAACTCACAGTGGAATAGTGCTAGTGATTCATTACAGAACATTGGTGAAATTATGTTTTGTGGCAGATCACCAATGGATGTAAACTTCTCCTGAAGGACTTCAAAAGGCTCCAAACTTGTCTGGGTGAGTAAATGAGCGTAAATGATGCAAAAAATAATGTCAGCATCCCTGCCGTTTTTTGCACATCGGATTCTCACGGTTTATATTCTTGCTATTGCTAACTCTTGCCGATAATACGTTTACTTTTCTTATTAATGTAAAACTATGTATGCACATTTTGCACATATTTTTAATTATTTGTAATAATTGAAAGATTTTTTAAAGTATCTTGCTCTGTTGCACGTTCCAATCCGGGTATGCCACTTTAGATTTTTATTTTTAAATAACTTCAGAGTACTTTGGTTTTCTGTCCATAAAGTACATGTTATCTTTAACTCTTAAATTCTGTTTGATTATAAATTTCTACTTCTGAATCTTAATGTTCGCATTTCCTGCCCCTTTGCTGGGGTTACAACGAGGGATGCAGCGATTTCCCCCCCCCCAAACCGATACTTGGATCAGAGTACTTACCAATACCGATACTTCTACCACACTAAAAAAAGCAATGAATTGGAAGACAGGTTTTATTTTACTCTCTGCTTGTTACAACAAATGACGGTGTGAATTAGATAAAAATATTAGTGAAAATTACCACAAAACTAACATTTTGAGGGAAAAATAATAGTTTCCACATTTTAGGTATGGGTTCATGTTATCGAGTACCAGTATCGGTATTAGTGCATCCCTGGTTAAAGCTCAATTCTCCTTGTGGGACAATAAATGTATTTTTCTATCTAAAGAAAACCAAAGGAGCAAATCAGCTGTTCAAAAGACACCAGAGACGTCAAAGTTTAACTTGGGAACATTAATCATAATATCTGATTGCTCCCCTGTGAAATATTTTGGATTTTTATGATGAACTAGAACTAAATTGTGTTCAACTTCAACATTTTATTTCTACCAATCTAAACAACAATCCATCTATTATCCTCTGTTGAATTTGGATCGAGCTTCTCACCCTAAGGGAGAACTTCTCTAAGGGAGAACCCCGTCACCCTGCGGAGGAAACTCATTTTAGCCGCTTGTATCCGCGATCTCGTTCTTCTGGTCACCACCCAGAGTTCATGACCATGGATTAGGGTAGAAACGTAGATCTGACGGTAAGTATGGCGCTCGCATCACTGCACATCCTGCCCACGAAGGTTACAAACAACCAAGAAAACTGTTTGGTGTTAAAACGAGGTCCAATGGTGAATGAAGATGCAACAAGCTGCAACCAAAAGTTCTATCCCCGCCGAATCACTGAGGTGGTTTTAATGCTGAAAAACAAAATGTGTAACACGGCAACGAAAGAAGAAGCAGGATGCAGGGAAACAAGGCAGCGGTGGGAAAACTCAGTGACAGGAGAACAGCAGCTGCTTTACATCGTCTTAAGTTTTCACTGCCAGCGCAGACCGGGCTGCGGTTTCAGCATCGTGCCGCTCTCGCCGAAGCCGTGCAGCGGGATGGGGGTCACTCAGGCACACAGCAGGGGTCAGAGGTCAGTTTGGCTGACTGGTGGGGTTGGTGGGACTCCCATCGAGCGCCGTGCATCCTCCACTTACCAAAAGAATCCCAATCTATTCTTCTAAAGCGCAGGGTTCCTACAGGGGCTTAAAAAGCCTTAAAAACATTGAATTTATAATTTGGAGATAATACCTTAAAAAATTTTTTTTTGAATTTTGATATCTGGGTCTTAAATTTAAGTTCTTTGTATTGCATTTTTCCTTAATCGTTAATCCGCCAACCACAATTATTTTTAGTAAACAACGTAGCATAATCATTATCATTAACGAATCCCCTGGAAGGTCAGAATACTCAGAAAACGTGACGTTTTCAGTAAATGAAGATAAACATAAAGGTTAAAACAGAACTTTACATTTTTAGGTTCTCGTGGCTTGTTGTCGTCTTTTACACATTTCACTGAGAATTAAATGAACACAAGTTCAAGGATTTTTTTTTTTTTAGACGTCTTGATGTAAAACATTTACAGCAGAGCTGAAATCTGGAAGACGATAAGTTGTTGAAAGACGACATTATCTGTAAGTTGATATAAATGTCATCATGAATAAATAAAAGACAAATATATAATTAAAAAAAGAAAAAAATCATACGAAATGCTAATAAGCTCATTGAATTTTCATTTTAGTTTAAATATGCTTTTATTATTGGTAAAGTGCTAATTATGGATTTTTGAAAGTAAATTTTACTTAATTCCTTAAGTTTTGATTCCAAAACATCATTTTCACAAAGTTAACTTTCATTTCATACTGGTGTTTTAAAAAACCAGTGGAACTGAATAAAAAGAACAATAGCTAAAACATAAATAATACTAAGTTATTAGGATAAAAAGGAACCAAAGACAAAAAAAATTACACACACACATGGTCCAAAATTACATTTTTGATTCACCGGCCAAGTTAGGCGGTTGATGAAAAATATTCACCGGACAAGCATACTTTTTACCCGCCTTAATTCTAAATGATTTTTACAAAGATACACCGAAAACACATTTGTCTATTATTTTGGAGCCAAACAGAAAGGAGTGACAAATTCAAAAATATTTAATAAGAAAAAACTTTTACTTGTTTTTTAAATAATACTAAATAAAATCTAGTCAGACTCCTTGTTTTCTCCGTCCATGAACTCTGGCCTCCTGCCTCTGACACAGTCTTTGTGCCACAGCATTACAGCGTTTGTTGGGTCATTAGTCCCTGAGAAGATCTGAAAGTGACCTCGGATCAGTTTTAACTTGCTTCATAGTAGGGCTGGGCAGTATACCGCAAATTTATGACTGTTACCTATGTTATTTTTCTCTTATTCGTAAATTCTGTATTTAAAAAAAAGAAAAGGTATGTTTTAGCTTAAGGAATGTCTCTACATGACTACGTAGAGTCACGTGACTTCTTCTCATCTACAAGGGAAAAGCGCTGCTAACGTAGCGACTGTATTTCTATATTTAAACTCCTCTACTGACTATTGTTCAAAAAAAGGGACATATGTAGCAACTTTTTATGGTGTTAGTGGATACTTTGAGACTCTAACGTGGAGCTCGTATTATTGTTAGTCGACTCAGAGCGCTCCCAGCACAGCATGCTAGTTCAGCTAGCTCAGGTGCTGCTGAGTCCAGAATGTTGATGCATCAAGCCGTTGCTGGCTGCTCCTACCTGTGCTCTGATGAAAATGCAAAATATTTTCTGTCTAAAGAAAAAACGACTGCACACTAAAATCACCAGTTTCACTCAGCCCCAGTCATGTCTTCCTGCTAGTTTTAACCCAAAGATAACAATCACTACATAGATAATGGGAAAACACGTATGGCGCGCCGTTCACGTTTCACGTACGCTTGTGTACATCGTACGCTTGTGTACATCGTACGCTTGTGTACATCGCACGCAGAACGCAGAGGAGCGCCATAGAAATCCTTAGAAACGAGGATTAATATACATAACTAATTTGGTGCAAATCATTTATTCGCCAGATAGCGCTCCAAATTTTACTCGCCAAACTGAAACTTTGCTCGCATTTGACGAGTTTTCATTTCAGACCCTGTACAGACGTGGACAAAATTGTTGGTACCCTACATTAAATCAAAGAAAAACTCATAATGGTCACAGAAATAACTTTAATCTGACAAAAGTAATAATAAATAAGAATTATATAAATGTTGACCAATGAAAGTCAGACATTGCTTTTCATCCATGCTTCAGATTATTTAAAAAATAAATGCATGAAACAGGCCTGGACAAAAATGATGGTACCCACAACTTAATATTTGGTTGCACAACCTTTTGAGGCAATCACTGCAATCAAATGATTCCTGTAACTGTCAATGAGACGTCTGCACCTCTCAGCAGGTATTTTGGCCCACTCCTCATGAGCAAACTGTTCTAGTTGTTTCCGGTTTGAAGGGCGCCTTTTCCAGACAGCACGTTTCAGCTCCTTCCAAAGATGCTCAATAGGATTGAGATCAGGGCTCATAGAAGGCCAGTGTTTTCCTCTTAGCCCTTCTTGGGTGTTTTTAGCTGTGTGTTTTGGGTCATTTTCCTGTTGTAAGACCCGTGACCTGCGACTGAGACCATGCTTTCTGACACTGGCCAGCACATTTCTCTCTAGAATCCCCTGATAGTCTTGAGATTTCATTGTACCCTGCACAGATTCAAGACACCCTGTGTCAGATGCAGCAAATCAGCCCCAGAACATAACCGAGCCTCCCCCATGTTTCACAGTAGGGACCGTGTTCTTTTCTAGATATGCTTCATTTTTCCGTCTGTGAACATAGAGCTGATGTGCCTTGGCAAAAAGTTAAATTTTTGTCTCATCTGTCCACAGGACATTCTCCCAGAAGCTTTGTGGCTCGTCAGCATGTAGTTTGGCATACTCCAGTCTGTTTTTTTTAATGATTTGTCCTCTGGCTCAAACAGCGAAGGATGTTCCGATCTGACACTGATGTTCCTTGAGCATAAAGTTCAGCTTGGATCTATTTTGAAGTCTTTCTAGGCTCTTTTGTTACCATTTGGATTATCCGTCTCTTTGATCTGTCATCAATTTTCCTCCTGCAGCCACGTCCAGGGAGGTTGGCTACAGTCCCATGGATCGTACATTACTGAATGACATGTGCAGCTGTAGTCACAGAAACATCTAGCTGCTTGGAGATGGTCTTATAGCCTTTACAGTTAACATGCTTGTCTATGATTTTCTTTCTCATCTCCTGAGACAACTCTTTCCTTTGCTTCCTCTGGTTTATATTGAGTGTGGTACACACCACGTCACCAAACAACACAGTGACTACCTGGAGTCCTATATATAGGCCCACTGAGTGATTACAGGATTGTAGACACCTAGGATGCTGATTAGTGGACATACCTTGGATTAACATGTCCCTTTGGTCACATTATTTTCATTCTTTTCTAGGGGTACCATCATTTTTGTCCAGGCCTGTTTCATGCATTTATTTTTTAAATAATTCCGTTGAAGCATGGATGAAAAGCAATGTCTGACTTTCATTGGTCAACATTTATATATTTTTTATTTATTATTACTTTTGTCAGATTAAAGTTATTTCTGTGACCATTATGAGTTTTCTTTTATTTAATGAAGGGTACCAACAATTTTGTCCACGTCTGTATGTATTACGGGGTGTCACGATTCTCCAAATCCTCGATTCGATTAGATTTTTGATATTACGGTCACAATCGGTTCGATTTTTTTTTTTTTTTTTTATTTAAAGTACACTTTGTCATTTTTAGACGAGTCTAGGATCATTGGTTTTATTCATTAAATTTGTACAGTAAATCTTATTTTAAAAGACAAAATTGATGAAATTTTTATTATTCTTGTGCACATTAGGGATTAATTCAAATAATTTATTTACAATAAAAGTGTAAGAGTATTGTTTAAATACCAGAAGTTATTAGTAACACAGGGTGGCTGCCATCTAGTGACTCTTTATAGCTCATAGGACAGAGAAAAATGCATCTAACAGTGGTCCTCTTATTTATAATGCGAATGTGGACTTAACTCGCCGGTAAGTTAAAATGTCGAAGGAGTAGAAGGAGCGGCTTTAGCTCCGGTCCCGCTGCTTCTTTCTTTATCTCTCTTATCCATGGTTTAACTGTAGCTTAGCTAATAGCTGCTCGCTAGTGTCAGCTAATGTGCTCTGTAGACATGCCCGCTGATCAGTTAAAACGTTACCAGGTGGTGTTGTGAGTTGTATGAGAACGGGTGAGAGTTACTGGTTAGGGAAAATGCGATGCGTGTGTTGCTACGGAGTCCTGAGTGGGACACACAGAGTGTAAACGTGACAGGAGGTGATCGTGATCCTCTTTTGGATTGTAATTTCTATCGATTTCTATGCAAAATCGAGATCATAACAATCCTATATATAAATTCACTGTCATATTATATCTTTGTCTGTAATTTATTAATGTAGACATTTATATTATAAGGTTTTACTTATTTAATTTTGAGCACCTTTGGCGTTACATAGGAAAGAGTTTAAACATGTATTTCTATAAATTCATTTGACAACAACTGTGATAATCCTTCAAACTTTCGGCCCTGTTGAGAAAAATTTTATAAACAGCAACAAAAAATATATATAAAGCTTTTTGTATTTTAAATATTGGTTAAAACTTTTGAATATCTAAGTCATAGCGCCACAGTGCCACCTGTCAGCCGGAGGGGGGACTTACACAGGTTGAAGTAAGGGGTTTGCGGTGAGATGGGGAAGGCGGGGGTGTGGGGTAAGGCCTCACCACCAGCTGTGAATGTAGGAGTGATGGGGCCTCCCTCCATCTCCTCGAAGGCCTCCCGGTAGCTGTGCATGTTCCTCTGTAGAGGCGCAAAAACAAAACCAAAGAAAACGAGATCAGAAAACAAACACTTGAAAAACGCTCCGATGCAATCTGGTTGGCGTTTTCTACCTCCTTGGGCCGTCCTCCGGGGTTCATCGCTATGGCGTTGAAGAACTCTGGTGAAACGCAGCGGATGGGGGAACGGACGGGGGCGTCCGGGGACGCGTTGGCGTCGGAGTGTCCCTCGCTGGTGACGCGGCGTCGGGGAAGGATCGACGGCTCATCCGAAGGTGCTGAACGGGCCTGGACCCCTGAGGCGACGCACAACCAAGTTAAAAATCAGAGATGGTAGAGATTCCCGTTAGTCAGGGCAAGGCATACTTTCATATTTCACAAGCATGCTGGAAGAGGAGCAAACGCACACCAACATTAGCATCACGGCTCCTCCTGTAAAAGCTGTTAAAATCTCAAAATTAGAGCCACACTGGCAGTCCCTCAAAGCGGCGAGTTTAGCCAGCTGATCTTCACTAATCTGCTTCAGGCAGGCCTCTAGCAGCGTTCACAAAACAAACAGGACTGGAGTTAATTCTGTTATGCAAATACACAGCCTGCAGAAACAGCGTCCAGCAGTGTCCGCCTCGCACTTTGCATCAGGATCTGTGTTTTATGGGAGGAAGATGGGAAAACCTCATCAGCTTTAGGAAGGGAGAATATAAGAGCTGATTATGTGTTTGTAGAGAGACAGTTTTCCCTGCAGCTTTAAGGTTTCACCAGGAGGAGGAATCACAAAGATGCATCTCGTTTTCCAAATCAATCTGTTTGTTAATGGTGGAAATAATTTAGAGTAAGTAAAACCATTTTAAAACCAACAAGATTTAAGACAAACTCACAAATGTACAGTAAATTATGAAAACTGGAACGCTTTTTGCTGCAGATGTATCCTCTACACAGTTTAAACCTGAGCTAGATCATGCAATAAAAATATATTTAGGGTTACGAATGGCTTCTACGCATGATATATTAAAGCAGACACTTGGCTTTCATTTTGGGTGCGAAGCTTTTTAGCAACATTGGGCAACTAAGGAATGGAAATAAGTAATACTAGTAAGAAGCAATATTTATATTTTAGATATGATTGTGAAATTAGGAAATTTGGTGCATATATTTGATTATGCAACTTTGAATGAAAGTATTACTTCAGATTTTAAAAAATAGTACCCTAATACCCTAAAAAAATATTTGTTTTCGTAAAATAGGGATAAACATTGAAGGGCATTACAGTAAAGGGATCTTTAGGTAAACACTTCAATGTCTTGTTTGCCTATTGATAAAATAATCAACGTATAAGTATAGTTTAAAAATCTTTTACGTTCATTACATGCCTAGTGGGGATAATTAGCCTCAAACCTACATTTGCACCTATGAAATATACAATGTTCAAATTTATAAATTTATTTAAAATCTGACAGCAAAAACATGTATTTTTTGTATGTTTCATAGATTTTTTTTTCTCATAAGGCAGCCAGGTAATTACTCTGTAATTAAAACTGCATTTTCATCTTTTGCAGTAGTTTTCATCTGCAGGCACCAAACAGAAAGGCGTGCTTGGCTGAACTCCAGGTTGAACGCCTGGTTGAATGCCTGGGTGGAGCTGTAGAGCAATCAGGGTGGTGGCATATCTCGAGACTGAATAGAAATGGTGGAGGAAGGAACATCAGAACAGCTGTTCTACAACGCCCCCATGGTTTTATAATAAACCCGCCAAGAGGCCGAGCCTGAAAACTAAAGGCCCACATATATGTGTCTGAAACACAAACCACTCCCTGCTTTCAAACGGTACGCTGTTACCATGGGGACGGCTAATAGCTAACAGCTGCTAATCACGGCAAAATTCAGGCGCACTTATCCTGTGGAGGCAGCTTGATGGGGGTGTCTAAGAACGACCTCCACAGGTAAACCAAGAAGTTTCTTCAGATGCTGAAGACGGAGGACGCTAGTGTTGTACCTATCTAATCATTCTTTAAAGTAATGGGAGCTCTAATCTAAAGTAAATCCCAATAACACCTACTTGTAATTCCAGCTCTACGGTCTGAGCTTCCTCTGTGGGGAAGATGGGTTTGCCGGTTCACTGGACGACTGTGGATTACGTTTTACTGTCCGCCTGCTTTTGTAAATCACGAATAAGTGATAAAAGTGGCTTTGAATGAGTCCAGTGTATCCTGGCTGCAGCATTGTTCCCCAACTTTGGCAAAAACAGATCTGGTGACACGCTCTCTCCTGGCAGCACACAGAGCCTTCTTTGTTCCTCCTTTGTCCCCTGCTTGTGAAACTTTAACATTATCCCCTCTGGTCTGGTTGCTTCATGCTTTACAGATCAGACCACTCCTTTCTGAGGTGCTGTCTGTTAAGTTAGTCAAAAATTAAATAAATAATTTCAGCTATTTATCCTGTCATAACAGAGGAAATTTGGATTCATCTTTGGAACTCATATTTTTGTCACCTATTCATTTATAAATGTCACCGTCAACAATTTAAATACTTAGATCTGAGCTAAATATTTATTTGGTTAACTATAACCAAAGGTTATAGTTATTATTTAGGTAGCAAGCTAAACTTGCTACCTAAATAATAGCTTTGACGTAAGCATTAAGCTCAAAGTTAAATATTTAGCTAATTTGCTAATTTACTTTAAATAATTGGAAGTGGACGATAAAAATAAAAGCTTTACTGCAAACCTCTATATAAACTGCTGGTGAGAATGGATTTCTTCCCTTTATCATCCTTTATTTTCTTTCCAACATGTCCAACCTTTTAGATGAAGATATAGGAGGAGCTGTTTTAATGGCAATTAAGAAGTTTACTCACAGATTTACAGTAATAGTGACGCAGCAGGGGTTAATAAATAAAGAGGTCAGCAAGACCCAGGTTATATATATTTATTTCCAATTATAGGAGAAAAAATGTGTACATGAGCTAAATATGTAGCTCTGAGCTACACATTTATCTTGCTAGTTTAGCTAAATATGTAACTCTGAGTTACACATTTATCTAGCTAGTTTAGCTAAATATGTAACTCTGAGTTACACATTTATCTAGCTAGTTTAGCTAAATATGTAACTCTGAGTTACACATTTATCTAGCTAGTTTAGCTAAATATGTAACTCTGAGCTACACATTTATCTAGCTAGTTTAGCTAAATATGTAACTATGAGCTACACATTTATCTAGATTGTTAGCTAAATATGTAACTCTGAGCTACACATTTATCTAGCTAGTTCAGCTAAATATGTAACTCTGAGCTACACATTTAGCTAGCAAGCTAAACTGGGTAGCTAAATATTTAACTCTAACATAAATATTTAGCTAACCTGGCTAGCTGTGAGATAAATATCAGCCACCCAGTTTTGCTAAATATATAGCTCAGAGCTACATATTTAGCTATTGTTGAAATTGAGTTGCCTGTAAACGGAAGAAAAAATGTAAGCTAAATATTTAGCTAAACTGGCTAGCTAAAAACGTAGCTCTTAGATATTTAGCTACCCAGTTTAGCGAAATATTTAGCTCTGAGCTAACCAGTTTAGCTTAACTGACTATTAATATTTTGCTCAGAGCTAAATATTTAGCTAGCCAGTTTAGCTTGTTAGCTAAATA
Organism: Apricaphanius iberus; assembly: GCA_028564705.1. NCBI lineage: Eukaryota > Metazoa > Chordata > Actinopteri > Cyprinodontiformes > Aphaniidae > Apricaphanius > Apricaphanius iberus. Next base: position 205,197 of record JAPXFQ010002775.1, read on the forward strand.
TGTAGCTTCAAACTAAAATGTTTAGCTTGCTAACTTTTGTTCCACGTTAAATATTTTGTTAGTATGCTGGATATAGTTACCAAGCAAAATACTTAGTTAGTAGCGAGACATTTTTTATTCGTAAACTAAATATTTATTTTCAAACCGTGACATATATGACTGAATAAAGAAAATGGACACACATTTCTTTCTTTGGATGGCTAAATAACATAACATTGCTTATAATTTGTGACTGTGTAGCTTTACTAACACCACCCCATTCTCCTTCACCTTTCTAAAGGAAAATGCAGATCAGAACAAACACAAATGGTGAGACAGTGTGAGATATTTTTTAGTGAGAAAGAAGCAGAGACACATTGAACAGGCAAAGAAGACAGAAATCTGAAGTCGGACTGAAGAAACGCTCAGAAAAAAAGGAAAAGCGTTTCCTGTTTTCCCGAAGCGTTCCTTCGGACCGGCTGGGCGGACCAACCCGAGAGGGAGTGAGAGCGGCGGTGCTCAGACTGAGAGGAGGTCATGCTGGGGTTGATGTTTTGGACTCGAGCCGAGTACTCTGGACAAAACAGATGGATGATGAAAGAAAGGAGATTATTATAAAACTAGAAGGAAGATGAGCAAAAGTAGGTAATCTGAAAACAGCAGAAGGAGGCAACAGAAATCCTCTGCTCCTGTCCTGGACGTATATAGTTGCCTCACATGAAGAATTAACATTAAAAAAGCAGTAAAAATTAACTGATCGTTTGCTCAGGACTCCAGAACCCCCCCTAGTGGCTCCTGGTATGTGTCGCTCTGCTAACCCGTCTGTTAGATGTCAGATGTTTTTATCTGAACGCTGTCAACCTGCTGGCCTGGAAACCTCTTCCTGCTGAAGGCTGAATGATGGCAGCGGCGTCCAGGAAACCAGATAAGGACAGAGCGTGTTTGTTTTAGCTGACGGCATTGGGCCTTTTTCTCCTTAACAGGGCTGTTAAAGCCGTGCTGACTTCATGAACTTTCTGGGCCTCAAAAAGGTCTACAAACCCCATATTAAAACTCCAGGCTACTTTTTTTAAGGTTTTGTGGCTGTGTTGACTTTATCTGAATATGGATAGTTTGGAAGACATGCGGTAGAGGATGGGACTCGAACCCGGGACGACCACGCCAAGGACTAACCACTACGCCATGCGACGCCACAAACTCCATTGTTTTGACTTCTACTGTATTCAAACCAAAAAGCTAAACCAAAAAGCTAAAGCTAATGCCTCATTTCCACTGAGTGGTATGGCCGGGTCCGTTCCTTCAGGAGAGCGTTTGCATCGCCAGTCGGACCCTCACTGGGTAGGCGGGGCTAAACCCAAATCCCTAATGTGGCGTTATACTAGAGCAACAACAAACGTGACATTTTTCCGTCCTCCAATTAACGGACTGTGTTATACGACGCCAGTAGCTCCACCCTAACCGTACCATTATCCTTATAGATCTACAACAGAAGGGGATTCAGGGACGGTCGGTTGGATTGGATCACGTTACATTTTGATTTGATTTTAGCATTCAGTCGATGACCATGCCGCTCCATTGGGTTCTTGTTTTTTTCACTTTAAAGCTTTGCTGCCCCTTCCCTATTTATCGCCGCTCCTTACGCCTTATTTACTAGCTACTGCTAGTTGTTCCTAAAACTAAATTTAGGTCCGGTGGAGATAGAGCTTTTTCGGCAGTCGCGCCGTGGCCCTGGAATAGTCTTCCCATCAATTCGAACCCTATTAAAAACGCATCTTTTTGTTCTCGCTTGTAGTCTCAGGTAGCCCTTGGTCATTTTACATTGAGCTTGCTTTATTTTTACTATAATGTCTGTCTCTCTTTTTTTCTGAAATTTTCTGTTGGTATTTCTGAGTGTGCTTTGATTTGAAAAGCTTAGATTTTTACTTTCGTGTCATTTTTAATGTTACACTGTGAAGCATTTTGGGCAGTCCTCACTGTTGTAAATGTGCCTAACCCTAATTGTGAGGAAATCTAAAAATGTAGGTCTGGACTCTGAAACTTTATTTTTTCCTCTTTTGTTTTGGGTTTTTCCTTGTTTTGGGTTTACGACTCTATGAAACTAAAAAAGAAAAACTTAAAAGTGTCTTCCACAGAGATACATATGTTTAAAAACCACCAGTGCATGTTGGGGGATCTCCTTCCTCTGAAGCGATAGCTTGCAGGTTATGATAATTTCAACTGGAGAAATGTTCCCTGATTTCCAAACTTTAGCTGAAGTGGTGCTTAATTCCAGTCTCCAGTGCGGCAGTGAAGCGCGGATTCAGCCTCCAGAACATCTAAACCCCCATGAGAAGTCAACTGTCTGAGGAATAAATCCAAAACCTCGGATTGAAGATATTTTAGATTTTAATATAAAAAAGTAACAGGTAAAAATAGATTATTACCAGATTTTTATTTTTAACCCTGTCGGTCAAAATAGCGGAAAAAAAAATGTCTAGCGCCACCTCTGGTATGAGCCAGCTATGACTGAAGGCTGGAACTGCGATGTTATCATTGTTGGTGGTCACTGTACCTGCTTTTTACTAAAAATATCTTATATGCCCAGTCTTACATAATATCAATCAAAGCTTTATTGCTACTCAGCAGGGTGGATATGTAGAACATTAGTTTGATAAACCGGTCTTACCTGCAACTCTCTGGGCCACCAGACCTTCCACGTTGAAGACTTCCTCCGGCTCGCCTTGTATTGGACGAGATGACGCCGAAGCGGCACTCTGGGACTCAGAAACGTCTGATGGTTGGCTCTGGATACTTGCTGGGAATGTGTTGATGGGTTTGAGCTGAAGGTGGGTGTTTGAAGAGGGAAGGACTTGTGATGAACAGCTGGTTGCAGAGGAGTAGGTTGGAGATCCCTGGAACACCGTGGGCTCCGGTGAACCTGGCTTGGTGAACCCGGACACGGGAGTGTCGGTCTGGTGGGACGGTCTGGTCTGGCTCTGGGTGAAGGACGGTTGCGTGGTCACCACCGTTTCCTTCACCGGAGCGCTGTGGGACTTCGGTACGGCCGAGCGGCTGGGCTGCAGGCCCAACATGAGCAGGTTGAGGGTTTCGATGGATTGCTCAATCTCTTCCTGAGAGGCGCTGTGGCGGTGCGGGAACTGTGGCAGGCTGTGGTGAGTGGACATCGACGGAAGCGGACTGAAGGTGATGCCTTCCGTCACCGGCTCCTCCGGAACGCCGAATCGCTGCCAAACGTTGAGACCCCGCTGCACGGCCTCCCGGCTGCTGGTGCTTCGGGCGGGGGCCTGGGGCATGGACTTGACCTCGGTGCCGAAGGACATGGAGCGAAACAGGCCGTTATGGGGGGCCGTGTAAGTTTCCAAGGATGCCGTCGGGTCACCTTTATCGGATCTGCCAACATGCGGCTGGATGTCTTCCAGAGGTTTCTCTGGGATGTTGCGCTCCAGGTACGTCACGGGTTCCTGGCCGTTGACCGACTCAGGGTGGTAGTAAATATCGGCAGGCGTAGCGCGTCCATCCGTGGAGGAAAACGTCCCCAGACTGTCCACGCTGTTGCCCTCTTGACTGGTGGGCAGTTCGTCGTCCAGGATGTCCGTTTCGCGATCGATGCCACTGTGCCCATTGACATGGACCTGGGCGGGCACCAGGTGGAGCATTCCTGCGCCGGCAGCAGACGCTGGGGTGGACAGGTAGGCTTGTCTGTGCAGGGGCCCCTCCAGCCCGCTCAGTAGCTGCTCCAGCTGCTTCTTCTCCTTGGGACTTATTGGCTGTTGGGCCGGCGGAGCTTGTTGACGGACTGAGGACGACTCCTCACCCACTGCGACGTGCGTCGGGCTCACAGCGGATGCCTGGGGCGCAGATGCGGCTTCATCCGTCCGGTCGGTCTTAATGGAGGCAGTGGAGTTCCCGGAGTCGCTGCTCACGGACAGGGCGTGGTCGCCAACAGGTAGGGCGCGTTCCACGGCTGTGGCTGGAAGGCCGTTGGACGCGGCCGCTCCCTCGCCAGACTCCTTTTTACGGACTTTGGCGTAGAGGCTCCCGTCCAGCGGTCCTTGGGTGTGGATGACGTCTGAAACCAACAGAAACAAATCTGTTAAGAGTCCGTTCAACAGCGTCTCTGTTCTTCAGAGCCCATTTACATTCAGCTGCCCACGCATTCCTGGAGCTGCAGTGACCAGGCAACTACCAATGTAACTGTGCAGTCTACTAAAAATACATCATTAGGAAGAAAAGTGTGCAGCTATCCAGCAGATTGTCTGGGCACAGCCAGCCCAGCTGCTGGCTCATTTCCACTCTCTCTACCGGCTTCAGGAAATGAACATTTACTGCTGATCGAGCTGTGGAAAACGTGATGAAATAAACAGGGCTTTCCTTTTTTTCTCTTTAGATAACTGTATACAGATGTACCATCTGGCAAATACTCGTCAACAAGAAGAAGGTTTTCTAGTATTTACAGCATAAAGTTTCATATACGGCTCCCGCCAAGTCTTGTAGGGATATAAGGTGTCCCAGCCAGAAAGATTTAGTCACCAGTGGAAATTTTCATCTCGCTGAATAAGAAAGGCCAGAAGGCTTCTCCCGGTGGGCAAAAAACAAGCAACACACAAGGAGAGGCACTTAGAAAGTTAAAAACAGAACCCCTAAAAATAAAAAAGTAGTTTTCCCTCTGTGGACCAGACTGATATCTATCTAACCAAAGCGTTAAAAAAAGGTTAAAGTAAAAGCAGACGACACTCTGCTAGTCAAAGGTGAGAGTTCAGATGAAAACCTCGACCGCAAAAGTTCACCAGAAAACAAAGCATGGAAACGTTTCTGGTTCTGATAACCCAGCCTCTACAAACTGGAGATTAAAACAGGGGTGTGGCTATTGGTGGGCCTGCGGGGGTTTTAGCCCACCCACATTGGAACAAGGCACACCCAATTAAAAAGAAATTAAAACTAATTATATTTATAATTTATCTATCTGTGAGAGTATTTTAAATTAGCTGGTTTTAATATCACACTTTATGAACTTTCCATACAAGCTAAGGCTAGCTGTGAGATTGCTTTGAGTAAGATTGTAGATTATTTTTGGTGAACTTTTTAGTTAGAAATAAATAATTCAAAATATAAAATAAAAATAATGGAATAAATAAATTCACATTTGGTCAGCGGGTGTTTCCAACAATCGTGTCGACAAAAACAATTATAGGGCTAAATATTCTTTGACCATGTTCCACTTCTGATTAAAAAGATGAATTTTCGATTGCAATGATGCGGTTTCCTTTATAGGCTATGATTTTTCTCTTGTAGCGACAGTAAGACTGGAATCAAAGCAAATTAAAACAAACTAAAATAAATCACAGTAGAAATGAATAAATTTAAGCATTCCTAAGCATATTTAAAGCCTGGCAAAAAGGTGCGCTTCTAAACTACTTTTAAAAAGTATAATCCATGCAAAATGATTTAGGGGGTCATAAAAAGAAATGGAAGAGCTGCAGGTGACACGGCGTTGATGCAGCAGCGATATCAATGCGTGCCAGCGAATCTGTTGTGGAGAATTATGCTGGATGGACGCTGCAGCATATTTGTTCTTCACAAATGCACCAATGCGTGCTATAAAATCTGAAGACACACATATGAACATAATAATTAAATGCAACATATTTTTTTTATCAAATTCTCGTTTTTATTCTCAGTTCCTATAGACGGGACGGGGGAGAAGTTTGTGTTGTTTGTGTTCGTCTGTGTGTGCAACGCTCTACAAGTCTGAAAGTGTTTTGGTGTCCGTTCTGCTGCGCTGTCAGAGCCTCCGTGTCCAAAACGTGCGTAAAGCAAGATCCTTAGTGAGCTTAAAGTTACGCACATTTTTCAGCCATGTTTTTTTTTTTTCTATAAATCTCAAACTTTGCGTATAAAGTTGCTTAAGTAGTTTTCAGACCCCGTTTGGTGCATAAGCAAGCTTTATAAATGAGACCTCTGGTTGAAAAAAAAAGAGAACTTTCCTTTTAAATTTTTTGGTTTATGTTTTTGTTTAGGATCATTGCACCACCAGATCACTTTATCTCAGCTTGAGTACAGTCTCCTGGCCTGTCCCGGACCGGCTGGCTGGTTGTGGAAAACTAACGTATCCATGTTCGAGGTGATGCACAGACAGTCCAGATGCAGTTTAGTACGTAAAGAAGGAAAGTCCGGTTTCCGTGCTCACCACAGCACCTAGACAGTCCTAGTCAAAGTTTTCAGCGACATCCGCATAAATACAGACTGAGGCAGAACCACTGTGCTGGTTCTGTTGGACCTCATTGCGGCGTTTGACACTGTTGATCATAAAATATAACTGGAACGACTGGAGAGCTGGGTCGGACTCACTGGTACATCACTTCAATGGTTTGAGTCTTAAGAACAGGAATTTCTTTGATTAAGTAGGAAACTTTTCATCGAAACGAACAGAAATCACACGCGGGGTTCCCCAGGTCTCCATCCTGGGGCCACTTCTATTTAATATCTACATGCTCCCACTAACCCAGATTATAACAGCCAATAAGAATAGTTAGCATAACTATGCAGACAACACTCAGCTTTACATTACAATGTCTCCACTTTGGACCATTCAGACCAAAAAATGTCCCATAATTTTCTCCAGATGAATAGAAACAAAACTGAAGTAATTATCTTTGGACCTATAGAGGAACGATCCAGAGTCAGTGCATAGCTTCAGTTAATCCAGCTCGAAACCACTGATCATCCATACATCTTCTTCCACTTATCCGGGGTCGGGTTGCGGGGGCAGTAGCTTAAGCAGGGAGACCCAGACTTCCCTCTCCCCGGCTACTTGGTCCAGATCCTCGGGAGGAATCCTGAGGCGTTCCCAGGCCAGCCGGGAGACATAATCCCTCCATAGAGTCCTGGGTCTTCCTCTGGGTCTCCTCCCGGTGGGACGTGCCCGGAACACCTCACCACGGGGGCATCCATCCTGACCAGATGCCTGAGCCACCTCAACTGGTTCCTCTCGATGTGGAGGAGCAGCGGCTCTACTCTGAGCCCCCTCCGGATAACTAAGGGAGAGCCCAGCCACCCTACGGAGGAAACTCATTTCAGCCGCCTGTATCCGCAATCTCGTTCTTTCGGTCACCATCCAGCGTTCTTGACCATAGAGGGTAGGAACGTAGATCGACCGGTAAATCGAGAGCTTCGTCTTTTGGCTCAGCTCTCTCTTCACCACGACAGACCGGTACAGCGCCCACATAACTGCAGACGCCTTACCAATCCGTCCATCCATATCCCGCTCCATTTTTCCCTCATTCGTGAACAAGACCCCCAGATACGTAAACTCCTCCACTTGAGGAAGGACCTCATCCCCGACCCGAAGAAGGCACTCTACTGGCTCAAGACCACCAGAAATCTAGGTGTAATAATGGACTCAGACCAGAACCTCCAGGGTCACATAAAGGCAATAACTAGGTCAACTTTCTATCAGCTGAGGAACATTTCTAGGATTAAAGGAATGATGACACAGAAGGACCTAGAAAAACTCATCCATGCATTTATGATTACTGCAACAGTATCTTCACAGGTCTACATAAAAAATCAATCAGACAGCTGCAGCAGATCCAGAACGCTGCTGCTCGTGTTCTCACTAGAACCAGGAAAGTAGAACACATCACCCCAGTTCTAAAGTCCTTCCTCTGGCTCCCTGTAGCTCAGAGAATAGACTTCTAAATACTTTTATTAGTGAATAAATCCCTGAATGGTTTAGCACCAAAGTATGTTGAGGACCTGTTGTCTTTATACCAACCCAGCAGACCAATCAGTTCCTGCAGCTCTAGTTTATTAATCCTCCCTAGAATCAGAACCAAACACTGAGCTGCTTTGAATCAAAGCTAGAAACTCATCAGTTTGCTGCCTTAGGGTAAGAAATTATGACTATTAGCTGTTTTTTGTTGTTTTTCAGCTTTCTCTCTAGTGTATCGTTCTTTATTCTTAATTGACGTTTTTACATCCCATGTTTTCATCACACTTTTTGTTCGTTTCGTTTATCACCAAAGCAAAGTAACCTCGAATAACCCTGTTGCTGGAAGTCTGCTATACAACCAACCAGGCGTCTAGCTCCAAATGTGACCCATTTTTCCCCTTGGTGGTCATCCGGTCTCGTCAGGAGGCTCCAGTTCAGGTCATCACTGCATATTTATAAAGCTCATAAAAACCCGCTCATACTGAGTGAGTTCTGAGCTGTGCAGCCCCTCCCACAGACGCGTTCAACGCAGCAGCCATGCAGATAAACATAGACGTTAGTCGTGAAAGCAGAGCCCCCTACGCCCCTCGGGTTTCAGCACCTTATTTTATCACCTGCCCTGTAGTTAAACACGACTCCCAGACTCAGGATGACCTGCCCCGGCGCTCGACAGCAACAGAAGCTGGACACACACTTCCACAGCAGGACGGTGGTCTGCGTCTGGCTCAGAGCCGTCAGTGCATGGTGCACGTAGGTGGAGGCTAAGGGGTCACCGGATTCCACACAACGGCCAATCGGTGCCGACTCTGTTACACACACCTATCTCCTCTAGACACCGAAAAACACCCGGGGAAAAAATCGCCCTTTTAACGAACATTTAAATGCTGAATAAACTTTCTCTCGGCACCTGGATGCTGCTCCGCTGCAGCTCTTTCTCTTTTTTTTTTAAGCCCGTAATGGAAAGAGGAACTTCATCCAACAGCAGGGGTTTAACAAGCTCTCTGGAAGCTGGAGAAAAAAACTCCACCCTGCTGCAGGCAGATGGAGAAAACAGAAGAGGTCGGTGGGAAAAATGAGAACGATTCAACTGCTTCCTATTAATAAAACATTTACTGTGAGGAAAGAACGATTGTTGAGGTGAAACGTCCGTTTGGAGGCTTCGTCCGCACACATTAACACGCAGGATGCTCACTTTTACCCCCACAGGAACCCAAACCGAATACTTTCTGTATTTTACCTTTTTTTAGGCAAACTTTCAACAGAAGGTTAAAAAAAATAAAACCAAACATATAATAAAGGCATGGAAGGCAAAGACAGATATAGTAGAAAATTAGCCCCTTATGTCCGCTCGCCTCCTAGAGTTACATTTAACTTTCAATTATTTGTTATTACAGGCACCAACAGTTGGTCTAAAGTCAATAAAAGTGAGTAGTTACTATTTATGATGTTTATTTGCTTCTTTACAATGAAAACAAGCTGCTAATGTGTATTTTTTCAGGCGGAATTCATATTAATATTTCTAAATTCATGTTTTTCAACCTAAATTACTCACGCCTACTCTGATTTTTTTTATATTTTTTTACATTCACAGTATCTGTATAGACATTCCTATTATATGAGAGCAGTTTGAACATTTTAGACCTTTTACAAGCTGTAAAAAAGCCCTCCAGATTGTAGGGATGCCATATTCAGGAAAAAAAACAGCCTCAGAGGTAAAAAAAAAAAAGAAAACTTGAAAAAAAAACAAAAAACTCATTAAGCGTTTGATTAAAAACAGCAATTCAGGAAAAAGATTAAAAAGAAAACTTATCTATCTTTTTCTGTGAAAATAGGGCTATCAGCTGGCCCAGCACACACCAGTATCCCCAACCAGTACAACTCAAAAACGGTCGTCTCAACAAACAGAAAACCCCACAACAAGACGATTTAGCCGTAACCTTACAGTCGGGCTGCACCATTATGACCAAAATGATAATCACGATTATTTTTGATCAATATTGTAATCACAATTATTAATCACGATCATTCATCCCATCCTGTAAAATATCTATTTTTATTGCACCAACTATAAACCTAAAATCTTGCAAAATTTTTTGTGGAAAATAAAACTTTAGATTAGAATAGATGATAAATAATGCAAAAAACCCACAAAAAAACAAACTACAATACTTATATATATATATATATATATATATATTTAAAAGTACAAGCTAAATATGTTATTGCAGAGTGCAATCTCAAAGTGCAATTTAACAGAAACAATTACAGCTTATAAAGAAAAGGCCTTCGACATTCCCTATCCTTAGTATTTACTATAAACTACGTAGCAACTATTACTCACCTATTAATGTAATACTGCATAGCAAACGATCGTGTATTAGGCATGAAATCAGACGTACTGCTCCACCATTTTGCGTATCCTTTGACCCGTATTGACTGTTCTGTTGACCCAGATGTTTACGTTACTTTCGCCTGTTCAGTGTGCTATTTCAGCATCTATTTTTTAGCACATTCAGCATGCGCTTATTATTGACAAACAATATAAACTAAGAGTAATTAACACTCTAATGGCCATAAACATGATAGTTATGTAAATATTTACCTTTTTTCCCCCAAAAGACGCATCATAACGCGCTGAGATCACATGATCCTAATAGATCCTCATTAGTTTCTCACGTAGTGCTTAACCTTCCTGGAGTCCAATTGATAAAATGTGTTAATCATTTACAATACCACAATGATAACTGGAATTATATGTGACATTTTAAAAACAAAATTCAGACATGATGCAGTTTTAATCATTCTAACCCTGCAATACGATGTGTGCATGCAGCAGAGGGCAGCGCATGAATTATATTTATTACTGACAAACGAGAAACAGAATTCACAGCATTTTAGCCTAATTTTTTTGCCAAAGACGCATCATGGATCCATGCGCATTATTCCACGTCTCTCGATCGGTGGTGCAGCTCGCATTAACGGCCTCAAACTCCTCATTTGAAAACTGCTGCTTGCGCCTGCTGAGAATTGCTCACGCTATCTTAGCAAATCAGCAGCAAAATAGGGACAACCCACACACAGAAACTTTTAGCGCCGCGCACAATTTGCGGTCGTAATCAGGAACCTCGATGAATCAGTCTGTGATTTGTTAAAACCTTTATTTGATTTGTGACGGTTCAGTAAAAATAACCTTTTTATTTTTCTACATGCACAAAAAAACCCATTAAAATCTGCCTTTGCATTGTTATTCTTATCTTTTATATATCTGGAAATGTGTTTGTTCTGTCCATTTTGTAATTATGCTATTTATTTGTATAATTTGTAAGACGTTTGTTTTTCATAATTTATAAATATTATTAATACGTAGCTATGTGCTATATCTGATCTGATTAGTGGTGGTTGGGATGGTCTGGGCCTAGTTTAATAAATTACAGTTCTGAGTAGATATTTTTTTTCCCTCAAGTAGATTTGCCAGAAGTAGAAAATTATTTTCTTTTTAAAAAATGAGACTTATTTTAGTCGACTTGAATTAAACTAAAATACATTTTAATAAAAGATTAAACTAAAACAAAAATAATTTTTGGGTCAAAAGTAACAATGGTGGTAATTTATTTCAGGTTGAATTGTTTAATTGTTCGTATGTAGTTCTCTGTTTGGCTTTTTCGGACTTATTATTTAAAATGAATACAAAACTACTACTGAATATGTTATTTTATAAGGGACGCATGGGGTATCGGGGGCCGAAACCATGAACCGATACTTTAAAATGTTGAAAATTTTTATCAATATTTGATGCTTCTATCTAATTGACCGTCAGAGCAGAGGAGAAAATGTGTTTTTTTGGTGTGGCAAGTATCGGTATTGGTGTAGTCAAATGATGGGCGACAAAACTTTCCACGTGACGTCTCTATAAGCTTCTTTTTATTCATAAATTCATTTTACACCACGTTTAAACAGGTTTGTAGGTATAGATTACATAAGTTAGGCTAAAAATGTCCAAACCGTCTCCGTGGCCTGATTTCTTCCTCTGATGATGACTGGGACGACGCCAGCTCCTTCGGTCTTCCATCTCCAAGCGGACTAACGAGCAGGATTCTCCTCTTGTACTACAGGAAATCTAATCCGTCACTTTACAGTTCCCTCTGCGCCCCGGCCCACTATTTATGTTGTTGTGTTTGCCGCTGTTTTCATCCGCCTGAAATGAATCCACGGATAAGCCTCTACAAATAACCTGTGACGGGACGCAGCATGTGCGGAGGAGCCGCTTTTTATGTGAGGCAACAGATGCTGGACCGTTTCAGACGGTCATCCGTAAAAACGAGGAAAGAAGCTGCTGATTAACTGAGTCCACAGTCCTAAAGAAAGTCCAAGGCACGTTCAGGTGGTGCCGGGAATTCTGAGGATCTGCGAGCCATATGCTGCAACTGTTTGACCCTCTTCATCTCTGAACTCTGACCTCTGACCCCCGGCGGCTTGGAACGGAAATAGCGCGTCCCTGGTGAAGCGTCCATACGCAAACACACACAGAGACGCATGTGTCGTTAATAAAAAGCAACGATGAAACGCGCTGGGAGAATGTTCCCCCGCCGGACGGGAATAGGGCGAGATGTTTTTACATTTAATACGCCCCCAGAGGACCCCATGCTGTAATCGTATGTAAGTTTAGTCCGCTGCCGTATTTGGGGGAAGATAACGGCTGAACGATTGATTCGGCTGCCTTTACTGTACGCCACCGCTCAACGATTCTGACCAAGATGAATTTATCCTCCGGACCGAATGATCAGCTTCAGCCAAACCCCCAGAGAACCGGTCCGATCCGAGTGCAGCGACTGGCCCCAGTAAGCGCTTGTGTTGCAGCTCATCAAATATACATCAGAGGTTCTGTGGCGGGTCGATATCCGTCAGTGCAAACCATTTAGGGAAAGGAAAACGGACGAGATAATGGACGGAGCGAAGAGAGGGGATCGATTCCCGGTGGTGATGTCAGCGGTTTTAACACCCTCTGCATCGAACCCCCCCGGGCCCAGTCCCAGGACGAGGAGATGAAGTCTCGTTACGGTTATTTAGACCGTTTCCAACCCAAAACTGAGTCAAAGCACCCCCGAAAATTTTATAGATTTGTTTTTTTTAGGGATGCAACGATTCCGTTTTTGTTTTCTTATTCAAACCGGTGGAAAACCAAAGATGATGTTTGTAGCAAACGAAAAAATTTCTGTAGAAGCATTTATTTTCTTCTCTGCTTGTTACAACGAAAGACGGTGAATTAGATAATTAAAAAAAATTGAAAAATAAGCATTTTCTGTGAAATTATAGCAGAGTTTAGACATTTTAAGTAACGGTTAATAGTTACGATTACATTAGAACGGTATTGGCTCAGATATCAGTAGCTGTATCGGTGCATCCCTAGTTTTTTTGCTTCTATTTAATGTATTCGCTTTTGTTTCTTTTTAAACAAACTAGAAAAATATGGAAAAAAACCGTAGTTGGTTGAGATTAATACGTTTTTTTTTAATAGCAGCTGATAAGTTTATTTAAAATCTGTTTTTTAATGCAGCAATTTTGTCATTAAAGGCATCATACACATACGTGATTTTTGGTGAATCTCTGCCGTCTCAGGAGTCTGCTCAACGTTCAGCAAACCAGCAGAAATTTGGCCGTTTTTAACCAAACAAACTGTGTAAGCCACGGATGTCCAAAGTGCGGCCCGGGAGCCATTTACAGCCCTGAGACTGATTTACTACGGTCCCCTAACCCCTATTTAAAATTGGTTCATGCAACACAAATGACTGATGCAGATGGAGACTTTCTTTTATAAAAGGGCCTAATTTTTGTTCCACCGTTTAAAAAAAAAAAAGTAATGTCTAACAATCAGATTTTTAAAAATATATTTTGCTTTCTTTTTAATTTCTTTGCGTAAGCAGACTTGGACATAACCAAATATAGCTAAAAATAACATATTTTCTTAGAGTGATCCGAACCACGTTCTTTCTACTGAGAAAAAAATAAGAATTTTTGTTTTAAAATTAGCCCCTATGAAATATTTGAAAACTCAATGATTTCTTTTAAAAAGGCAAACATTAAAAGCCCTATATTCTGTATCTACAATTACTTAAAAAACACTTTTTTACGAGGATTCCTAGTTTAGTAAAATATTCCAAGTTTAATTTATTGTTAAACAAATAAAAAACAGAACTCATAATAATTATTTTATGTAAAATATAATACACTTATTTTTGCGGGGAACTTGATGATTTTGGCCCTGGTAGCAAAAAGTTTGGACATCTCTGGTGTAAGTTGAGCTGCCTGGAGATAAAATTAGCTACATAATTAGTTTATACATGGCGGTATTTCGTGTTAGGCTAGTTACTGTTACATCCTACTGAATCGTATGGCAAAACAGCTCCGTTTTTCTATATCAAGACCAGAATATAGTTCAAAGGTGATTATTTCTCATCTAAATACCAAATTACAGTAAATAAACCAACAGTTTCTGTTTCTTTGAGAGGCAACCATAGAGGTAATCGTGTTTGCTTTAGTTATACCTACTAAACATCTCGTAAAAAACACCACAGTAAAAATGTTTTATTAATTTATTTTCTATTAGTAAATCAGTGATTCAGAAAAACAAATAAAAATGAAATATTTTGTATAAATTATTTTCAGTAAAACAAAACTTTTTATTAATTCACTTTTGGTTGATTGAGAAAAAAACACTTTTTTGCATTCTGATTGGTTGAGACATCAGAAGAAAGGGAGGAAAATGAGAAAAAATTAATATTGCGAAATATTTTCTAATGTTTTCGCATGTTTCAGATATTTATCATTAGCACCAATAATTGCAATATATTCCCAAATTAAATCCACAAAAGAGATTATGTTTTTACCGGCGTTTATCGGCTCTTCTCTAAACGAATAAACGGCGTAAATTCACCTGTTAAGGCACGACGCAGACAAACTGAATATGAATAAAGGGCAAGTAAAAACACAAACACTAAGCCATACAGCAACATGTTATAAAGCAACTAAAATAGAAATTAAATAGTTCACAAAATAACTCAAAATTGTTGACAGATTTGGATGCAATATCCGGGAAATGTATTAAGGTCTAAGCTCTCCTAGGTCTGTTTTTGTAATGATTTTTAATTTAATTTAAATTATTTTCATTAGCTCCGCCTGTCCACATACGGCGTCAAATCTATGTTGCGATATTATCCAAAGCATGTGCGCTAAATATTTATATTTTAATAATATATGTCAAAATGACCACTTGTGAACATTCTCACTCTACAGACACATTGCTGCAGAACAACTTCAAAAGAAGGTTTAGAAATCCATTTAAAAGAACCTTTAAAAATATTTCAAAAATATTGTCTTTTTCCGAAATAATTCAACGTAAAAATTCTCAAAACATAAATTAAGATTAAGATATTTCAGACAAAATAGAAGCTAGAAGTTATGAAAATAAAGTTCGAAATCTCTACGTATTTATACATTTAATATCACACAAAAAAAGGAAACCTGCAAATATTTGAGTTTATATATATATATTTGAATTTTTTTTCCCTGAGAGAAAACGTTAAATTATACAAATTTGCGTACAAATTATACAAAATATGTAGGCACATATTTCTATATATTTCATATTATATCATTTCTACCTTATACCTTTTATATTGCCCACTACTACGTGTGCTACAAACATATCTCCTGTTATGTATTGGTGGAAATGTGTGAAAATGCACAAAACAGTAACATTTATCCCGGCTGGCTGGGGGCTCGGCCCCCCGAAACCTCTGATCGTAGAACCGCCCCTGAAGAAAAGCAAGGATTAAACCAATATTTACAGCGATCACCAACCGATCGAGGCCCGTCGTTTCGTGAGACTAACTGTCGTTCTATGTGACACGGATGAGGACTTGTGGGCGCATCAAAAGATTCCTCCAGAAACGAAGACGGTAACAAAGGAATGGAGAGTTTCCCAGTGGAACCAGAATGAGTTCATGGAGACGCCTCTGCGTCTTTCTTTCACAGCTCGGCCGAGAAGGGGTCTATTCAGGAAGATAAATGACCCACTTCAACAGGTCCCACGGGCCCGCAGGACAATAAATAAGGGCAGCAGAACCACAGAAGGCATGTGTTCATGTTGGGCGGGTGGCTATAAACCAGAGGTTGGTGGTTCCACGTCTTTATTTGGCTTCAAACATTCCAGATTCTTTTGGGGAACTGAGGAGACCAGCAGCTAGCTCGCTGGCTAACACACACAAAGTATTTAGCCTCATGAAGCAACTACTGCTGTCACGAGACCAAAATGTCAAAGTCGATAGATTTTGATACTAAGGTGATTCAAAAACACTAATTTTCATTGAACAGGTAGATGCAGCAAATAATATTCATTTATCTAACTTAATTTATAGCGCAAAAATGAAATCTAAAGAGCTATTAAGTATTAATAATTCCAGTTGGAAAATTTACACAAAACTGTTTACAGTCATAAGTAGTGTTTTTAAAAGTGCACACAAGAAACTGGTGAAAGTTGAAACAATTTAAACCGTTAAATAATGAGGTCTTAAAATAAAAATATCGATACCAAGGGAACAGAATATCTAATTTAGAAACTAGTTTTAGTAATGATTAATATCTAGGTATCAACGTCGGGGTTCTGAATGTTCTGCAGGTAAACGATGGATGAAGGCCCATAATACATGAAATGGTTTCTGTCTAACAGCTGGAATAAAGCCGTTTCCATGAGGCGGTAACAGGCCTCCCTTTCATTCCGACATATAACGGACAGAGATAACCAGCAGAACACGGGTACGTCTACCATTTGTCCTTCAAACAAAGCTTCTGGTTGTTAAGAAAGCTGGAGATTGGACGCCGCCCTGCAGAGGCCCCCTTCACGATTCCAAAACGGGGACACTCCATAAAACACAAGGCGCTCGTTGTCTCTCCGCCTCCGACGCAGCCTCAACCAGAGGGCCTTCATGTCTCGGCCGTTACGCAAGCATGGCTGTTTGGAGTCAAAGCAGAATAATCCAGCCGGAGCAGATGAGACTGGGGCGTGGAAGGACCCGCTGCCAACGCAGGGAACGAGGCCGAGGCGTCCTCCTGGAGGAACGACCCCGACTCACCACTTACCACAGCAACGCTTTCAGCTGGAGATGGACGCTTGGTGGTTTACGCTGCTAGAGATGTTCCAGAGGCGGCAGGAGGTCCGAAAAGAGCTCAAATGACTTTCCTGGGAACCACTCAACATTTCTGCCTACAGAAATCAGACCTTGAACGATCATCTTTAGGAGTTCCTCAGGGTTCTCTGTCAAGACCAATTATTGTTTTCAAGTTTTCCCTTCGGAAAATTAGTAACGAAAATATAATAATCTATTTTTACCCATCAATTATTGAGGGTTTTAACAATACCACTTTTTGCTAACCGATTCAACACCGATATTTCAATAAAAGTACTTGCTGACACAGAAAACCGATGTCGATACTTCTATGTATCACGATATTAAAAAGCTTGATGACGATAATCGCGTGGTGTGTTTTATTCGTATACCAACCTACCAATAAGGTTGAAGAACCACCTCGTTATCAAGCTAACTTCGCTAATCAAATTTCCGAAAAAACCTGCGGTACTGAGAAGCAGCAGGCCCCCTGCTGGTAGGTAAAAGGGAAGCGCTGTCTCAGGGGCGTCCGACTGGGTACGAATTTTGAAGTGAAATAGACAACAGCGAAGACGATAAAGATGACCATAATTGTTGACATTTGACCATAGCATTTTTTCTTCGAATCGAGAAATCGAGATTGTTTAAAATAGCGAAAAATAATCGCAATTATTTTATTTTCAGAATGTCCCATCCCTGCAATGAATACTAAAAAAGGTGTTATTTTCTTATCTAGTTGTTACCACAAATATGGGTGAATTACGTAAAAAAAAAATCATTTTTTTTTATAAAAATGACCACAGAACTCAAATTTAAAGGGAAGAACAAACATTTTCTCTGAAATTATTTCAGAGTTTCCATATTTTGAGTATTGGTTAACTGACCGATACCGATAAGAGTACTTTAGAATGGTATCAGCCCGTAACTAGCATGCTAGTAGTTCCCATTCACTTACACAGTTTTATGCTAAGCTAAAGCAATCAGACTAGATCAGGAAAGGTATTCCGCAAAGTGATCTTAAGAAATTGAGGCTCATGTGAAATATCTTTGCTTGAATTATCCTAACAGTTTACTCCAGCCTTTTTCGGTTCCACCAACGAAGCTCAGGCGAATTCGATCTGCGCTGATTCAAGCGAACGCCTAAATCAGCGCGTATCGAAGAGGCGCATTCTTCTCCCAGTCTGAGAAAGAATTATCAATGCATTTAAAAGCTTTGCCTTATGCTATAATGTGAATTAGCTGATGTCGCTAAACGTACGGATTATAGTGTGACACAGTGAGCGCTGAGAAGCACTTCTAACTGTAAACTTCAAAGTTCATGTTAATAAAAAATGTACAATTAAATCAATACAGTATTTTAATATATATGGTTTATTTTGTTTTACCAGTTTAAAATGTACATTAAGGCCATTTTCACACATTTAAGGACAGTATGATGATTTTTATGGCTTGATCTTAGACAAAAAGGGATGAATTATCAATTATCAACAATGCTTGGTGTCAGGAACGACACTGGTGGAATAAAAAGTTTCTGGTAGCAAGTAAATAGCAAATACCCCAATGTTATTTAAAATATTAAAAGTAAAATCTAAATAGTAGAGCTGAAACAAGTAATCGATTTAATCGAATTTTAAAATGGTTGTCAACTAATTAAGTCATCGATTAGTTGCTTTATAATCACGTTTTAGCTTAACGCCTTAATCTGATCTTTGAAATGTTTCAGTTCATCTAAATGAAAGCAGAAGATCCAAAATTTAAAAAGCCACATTTACTCCAGCACCCCACAGACCATGAATAGCCAAATATAATTATTAATATAACCGATTTATCGTAAAAAATAATCGACAGATTAATCGATTATGAAAAAATAATCGTTAGTTGCAGCCCTACTAAACAGAACTACCAATTTAAAATATTAAAAAATTTAACCACCAAAACTGCAGCTGCTGCAACTTATTTAATATCTTCATATTGGCCGCAGAGCATGCTGAACCGAGAGCATATGTTGCCATGGTAAATGGGCGGGGCTTCTGGGAAAATTGAGCCAGGATTGTCAAAGTAAGCCTAGCTTTTGGATGAGCTCGCTTTGTAGAATGACTGGGCTGGATTTCGGGGTGGAATATCCCTTTAAAGTCTGAAGTTAAAAGGCCTAATGTTATATTTGTTTATCCAACCTTAAACCTCAATCCTTCCATCTTCACCAGTCCTAATCTGACCCCATTTGGGCTCAGAAACGGGCTTCAGGTTAACCGTTTTTCGTCCATGACGTACCTGAGGAAGTGTTGACCTCCTGCGTCTTACTGCAGCTCTGGTGAAACAGTAACTTAGTGGCAGGAGAAAATATGCTTAGAGAGAGGAATCAAGGTCACGCTTGGAGAAGTTTGAGCTTCCAAAACAGCCTGGAGATATTTTACTGCTCTAATACTCTGGTAGGAGTACCGCAGTTAAACTGAGAAGGTCACTCAGTCTGAAGTCTGACGGATGCTTTAAACCAACACTGGGGCTAATACGTCTGCTGAAATCACGCTGGAGGGTCAGAGCTGCGAAACAGGAGCAGAACCTCCGACATCGTTCTGTTACTGAAGCAGCTGGAAACCACAGGAGGCACGATCCGAAATAAGCAAAAAACTCCAGATAGAACAAGGAGAAGTCATAAAGAAGCAGCAGAAATATAATCTCCACATGAAATCCTTGCTGAGATGGTTCAAATTCCCCAAATTCAATCTGTTAAAGCCTTTTAAAGTTCACCCAAAGAAGCTATGAAGCAGGATTAAACAACATCCTGCAGACGTCCTACTCACGGCTTCGCTCTCCAGCAGCAGCAGCAGCAGCAGCAGCAGCAGGATCCTCGGCTGCAGAGAGGAGTCTGAGGCAAAGCCGCACAAACCCGCTGCCTCGCCACACAGCCGAAGGCGTCCACAAATCAGCTTCACAGGCCGAGCAGTCCGCTTTAACTCCTGCAGCGCCACAGAGGAGCCACACAGGCTAGAGGAGGAATCGTAACCTGATTTCAACAGAAAAACATCAGCCGTGTTTTCCGTCTGAACGGCGGGAACTCACAGCGGCACCGACCAGAAAGCTTCACACAGCAGAATCGCGTATCTTCCGACATGTTTTCACAGATGAAAATCTGATAAGTGTGGCGTGCTTTGGTCTTCAGTCCTCTGTAGAACCTCCCAGGGTTCGTCTCCAGACGGAGATTTCTGCCGATCATCGTTTCCAAAACATCCGTGAGGAGTTTTCATTATTTTCACTGATGGGTTCTGATCCTTCCTCAGAATCTGGTGTCATTCACTCTTTGCTGGATTCGCAAGTTTAAAGGGGATTCATTTTTTTTTAGCATTTATTACATTCATTTACTCACCCAGAGAAGTTTGGAGCCACTTTGAGTCCTTCAGGACAAGTTTATATCCACTCTGATCAGCCTATATCCATATAATGGGAGTCAATCGGGGCAGGAAATTTGCTGGCTGTAATGAGGAATTATTTGCCCCAAAACTCCTTCATTTAGCCATGTTTTAGTTATGAATAATTAGCACGACTCCCTTTGGAGTTCAGTACGTCTCTTAAAATGCTTCTTTGTTCTGTTCCAGGGTCATTTAGAGGCATTTATTCCAACTTACACCAACACCGCCGTGCTCCATCCCAACTGTAGTCTGACCAGGACTTTAACTCTGGGCTCTACGGCGGTCGCTTAGACAGAACTACAGCAAACAGGGTTCGAATTACGGGGGAGCTAGGGGGAGCTCGGCTCCCCTTAAAGGGAGATGGGCTCCCCCGAAAGCCCTCAACTCACACACCAAGGGGGAGCTGCATTCTTTTTTAACATTAATCCTAATGTTTTCTATTTAAAAAAAAACAACATGTTCTTAATTTGTTTGCTTTTTGTTTTAAAATGTTCAATTCAAGTCCCCTTAAAAATAACTTTCACTCACTGCAATTCCTTCTGTGACCACACAGGCACCACACATAGCCTACTCGTTTAGAACGTCGTAGGAGCACCTGTTTACCTGGAGTAAGTTCGTCCGAAGATTAAAGTTTTTGACGCGTCTAAACTTGAAGATTCAGGTTTTAAATGCCAAAAAAAAAAAAAAAAAAGAGTCATAAACAGGACCAGCATCTTATAGGCCCTATTTTTATTCATCTTATATTATTATGGGGATGCTGAAGTACTTTAAATTACAAAACCGATCACCAGGAAAAATACTGGCAAAACTACAAACTGCAAGTCTCACCTGCATGTCAACCTGATCTGACTGTAAGAGAGGATTCTCTGCTCTGAATATTACTGACAGCAAGAGCCGTAACAAGTTTGGTGAGCAAAGCCTTTCTTTAACTTCTCTTCGTGGACCTGAATGGACCTCCCTTTGGACAGTTTCGACCCCCAGCCTTTTGTTTAATCGTCAATTAAAACCGGCCACCGACCCTCAACATCCTGGATTGCAGGAAGGACTGCAAAGAAAGAGGAATCCAGGCCGCTGTGGACCCTACTTATCTAAAGTAAGATAAGCTGGGATGATACTGGTTTCATTTTACATGACGATCATCATGATCATGATCATGGTGTTTCTGATCCAAGTTGACTTGATTTGTTCTTAAATGACTACAATAAGGCACAACATTTTGGACTGCATGTGGATCCTCTATTGCTTTTTGATTCTTCAGTACACGTTACAAAAAAAAATTATTAAAAAGATATTTATTATGTTCCTGGCCGCTGTGCCATTCAATATATGCGTGCTTGCAGGTTAATCGGGAAATCGCAGTACACTATGCAATATATGGCTCCCCCCGAAAGCTTTGTTGTAATTCCAACCCTGACAGCAAACATCATCGTGGTTCAAATGTTTAAATGTTTCAGCTTCCACAGGCTCTATTTCTGCAACCTACACAGACTACAGCTGTAATGGCGGACGTCCCATATTAGTGTGAGCTGGAATCGGTTGCAATAAAAGTCTGGGAAACACCCAGAAGCTAATAGCTTAGCATCCCTGAGACATATTGGACGAATTCATAGGAGAATATCGCTAACTATTCATAATAAAACCTGGTTAAATGAAGGAGATAATTCCTTATTACAGGCAGCAAATCTGCCCTGATTGACTCCCGTTATATGGATATACAATGATCAGGATATAAACTTCCCCTGAAGGACTCCAAGTGGCTCCAAACTAGTCTGGGTGAATAAATGAATGTAATAAAAGCTAAAAAAAAAAAGGTCCAGGTTGAAAAAAAAAACAACCAAACCTTTCGTTAAAGGCTCCCTTTTGAACTTTTTGGGATATTGCCTGGCTGCTGCTTGCTTTTGTGTCCAGTTCTAATAGATAAAAAAACAAGAAAAAATCAATTGGAATAGAGCAAAATGTAATGATTAACTGGACATCAGCATGCGTGTCTCTGAGCCACTTTGGTCAAAATGTTTGTTTTTATGTGCTTTATAGTTTTTTTTATACTTTATAGTTCTGTCATGTGCGTTCGGAAGCATTTGTTCCAGCTTCCTTTCTGTCATATTCTGCTGTATTTATCTGTTTTTACTGCATTTTTTATATTTTGTTTTACATTATTTATGTTTTTAGTCTGGGTTAGGGTTTTTGTCATTTCTAAAGAACATACTAAATAAAATAGTATAGGATTTATGTTTAAAAATACATTTAAAAGTAAAAAAAAAAAAAAGGAAACGTGTAGGTATATAAGATCGACCTTTCATTTATAATTCGCATGAATGATAAACAGCTCCACATCTAGAGGCGCATTTGGCTGATTAATGCTCTGCCTGAATGTCTCATTTTTAATAACTAAAATAATAAAGTTTCCATTATTATAATTTTTAATTTAATAGTTTAAAAGAAGTAGATTATGTTGCCTAATGTTACTAATAACATGACTCATGGTTTTAATGTATGTAATATCGACATTTGCGCTAATTATGTCCGGCACCCCGCTGCTAGTTTTCTGTTGCAGTTATAGTTCTATATCTGATGATAATTATCGTTTACAGCAACAGGTTTAGATCCCAACATTTATTTCCTTTTTATGTCCAAGATACTATATACAATATTTGCAAAACTGGTTTTTCATTCTTATTCTTCTTGTTTTAGACTGTAAGCTATATAGAAAACTTTTATTTAGTTTTTGTGAGTTTTATGCCCAGTTGCTTTGCAGAAACAGAAGATCCGGCCTGATGTCCAGCTGGGACAGACTTCACACCATCTGGGTTCTGTTTGTTCTGAATCTGAGCCAGAAAGGCGCCAAAATGGTTTGGCTAAGACTTTACTGAGCAGAAATCATATCATCGTTGCATGTTTTCCTGCTATTATGCAGCAATAATCATGAGACTCATTTAAAAGACTGAAAAATCCGGCTCTTTAAACTATAAATACATTAATAAAATATTTTTTTATGATGGAGTTAATATCTTTTTACATATAATTCCTATTTTCCAGTTAATGTTTGTTTTATTATTTTTTAAATAAGCAATAAAATTTATTATAAAATAAATCAGTTTTTTTTTCTTTCTTCAAAATATATTTTTATTTATATTTCTCAGATGCTTTTATAATAGATGCGCTTAGATTTATAAGGAAAGTGCATTCAAATAAAAACAGTTGCTGGCAGTGTTTGCCCCTAGTGGTCTGTAGTGGAATTGCAAGGGGCCCTTGAAAAAAAAAATCTTTTTATAAAGATCCTGTGAGATTTATAGAAATAGATCTTTTTTGTAATTAAACGTAACAGAGACCTTTTTCTACGGAGGAGAATTAGGGCCACTGAAGAAAAAATATATATATATCTCTGACTTTTTTATGAAGGTGTCTTCAATATTGAGCATTTTCACAAAATTCTAATTTTCTGAGATGCTGACTTTGGGACTTTCATACGTTGTCAGTTAAAATCATGCGTAATAAATGTATCTAACATACAAGCTTCACTTTTTTCATGCAATTACTGAGATAAATAATCTTTTTCATGATAGACCAGCATCGGTAAAATAAATTACATTTGTGAAAGAGAAAAAAAAGGGCATGTTACCTTTTGTAGTTTAGTTAGGTGAATACGGAAGAGGATTTGGGCCACTGAATAAAAAAATTATATATTTCTGACTTTAATCTCAGACTTCTGACTTTTTTTTCTTAATGAACACCATCTTGGGAACACACAGCTTCAGTAATGGAGTGGAGATGTGCAGGGGGAGAAATGACTTGCAGGTCTAAAGCAAAGCGGTTACGGCTAACTGTTAGCATGTTTCTGAGCTTTCACTGTTTTTATTTCACAACACATCACATTTGGCTAGCAGAACATAACCACTGATTTATGGAACTGGAGATCTAACAGAAGAACGCTGAAATTAAATGCAACAAACCCTTGCAGATTCAGCAATAAATAATAGAGATTAAAATCAGAATTCTGAGAAAAATGTCAGAATTCTGAGATTAAATTCAGAAAAACTGAGAAAAAAGTGATAATTCTGAGAAAAAATGTCATAATTCTGAGAAAAAATGTCATATTTTTGAGAGAAAATGTCATAATTCTGAGAGAAAATGTCATAATTCTGAGATTAAAGTCAGAATTCTGAGAAAAAATGTCATAATTCTGAGATTAAAGTCAGAATTTTGAGAAAAATGTCATAATTCTGAGATTAAAGTCAGAATTCTGAGAAAAAAAGTCATAATTCTGAGAAAAAAGTAATAATTCTGAGAGAAAATGTCATAATTCTGAGAAAAAAAGTCATATTTTTGAGAGAAAAAGTCATAATTCTGAGAGAAAATGTCATAATTCTGAGAAAAAAAAGTCATAATTCTGAGAAAAAAAGTCATAATTCTGAGAGAAAAAAATGTCATAATTCTGAGATTAAATTCATAATTCTGAGAAAAAAATTCATAATTCTGAGAAAAAATTTCATAATTCTGAGAAAAAAATTCATAATTCTGAGAAAAAATTTCATAATTCTGAGAAAAAAGTAAAAATTCTGAGATTAAAGTCAATTCTGAGAAAAAGGTCATAATTCTGAGAGAAAAAAAGTAATAATTCTAAGAAAAAAGTCATAATTCTGAGAGAAAATGTCATAATTCTGAGAAAAAAAGTCATAAATCTAAGAAAAAAAGTGATAATTCTGAGAGAAAAAAATGTCATAATTCTGAGATTAAATTCAGAATTCTGAGAAAAAATGTCATAATTCTGAGATTAAAGTCAGAATTTTGAGAAAAATGTCATAATTCTGAGATTAAAGTCAGAATTCTGAGAAAAAAAGTCATAATTCTGAGAAAAAAGTAATAATTCTGAGAAAAAAGGCATAATTCTGAAAAGAAATGTCATAATTCTGAGAAAAAAGTCAGATATATATTTTTTTTTTCTTCAGTCGCCCTAATTCTCTTCCGTACATTTTGTACAGTAGTTGTCAGAAATATGTATTTAATTAAAAAATTTTATTACAGTATTTTTTTAGAAATATGTAACATCATAATATGACATACATATTTCTGAAAAATACTACATAAAGTGTTTTGTCACTATATTTGAAGGCTACTACATCCATGTTGTTTGCTGCATATGTATCCTGTTCTCCTACGGATGATTGATGTTTTCTGTTCTGGAAATTAGAACTGAAAGCTCAAATTTTCCCTAAACGGTTAATAAATGCCACAAAGTGATTCAAAAGGCAGTTTCCGCTCTCCTGAGGAAGGCAGTGGAGGTCCAGGACACCAAAAACGGTTGAGAACTACTGAATTAAAGTATGCAGAAATATGATGTTTTGATTCAGTTCTCACACAGAAACAGAACCAGACCTTCACCTGCTCTGTTTCAGCAACGTCTATTTTAGGCTGCAACTGTTTATGAGCTGTGATACAGTGAAGCCAAATGACCTCTGACCTTTGACTAACTGGGAGCCTAATAAAAACAAGGTGGTGGTGGGGGGGCTACTCAGGGCGTGGCGCTTTGGTCGCACCGTGGCCGCCGCCTCCGGAGGGAACCGCGGCCCATGCCTGTGGCTCGGACCAGGAATGTCTGCAGACCCGGTTCTCTTGGGTCCGTTTGGCCACAGATGATTCAGGCTGTAAAAGCAGCCAACCAACCCACCAACCAACCAACCCGTCAGCCATCATTTACACCCAGCGTTGGGAGATTTTTAAAGAGACAATAAAAGACAACTGAAGTTTATGGTATGAGGACACCAGCTACACGTTTCGATCTCAAGGAGAAGGTTTAAAAAACGAATCGAGGTGTCGGTAAAAGGGTGGCGTTCTGTTCTCACCGTCTGCGGCGTCCTCGCAGTGCTGGTTGAAGTTTTCGTAGGAATCCCATCGAATCAGAGGATCCTGGGTGTTGTAGTCCACCGAGACCGTCGGCCCGTTCTCCAGGTGGTCCATACCTTGACCAGAGGTACGGAGAGGCGGAGCAGAACACGTGAATGTCTCTACATCGGAAGCGTGGGCCTCGCTGTGACAGGAAGGTAAGATGCTTACCATGGATTTTCTCTGGTCCAAAGGAGAAAATGAACTCCACTTTTCCGTATTCGGGAAACCTCTCGTCTGCACAGAGGAATCGTTTCCAAACGTGAATCAAATGTAGGAGGTGAAACCCTTAGGACCACAGGAGGAAGCAGCTCTTCCTTACCTCTGAACGTCTCATCCAGCTCGTCCTTACCAAACACGATTCCCAGGTCGTGGATGGTGCAGGTGTGGAACTGCACCCGGAATATCACGTCTCTGCAGGGGCTGCGGTAGCGCTTGTGGTAGCACTTAAGCTGTGGGGGGGGGGGGCAGAAGTCACTTTTACAGCAACGGATGGTGGCATCAAAACATCAAAAAGACACAAAGAAAGCTTTCTGATGGGGGGAAAAAAAGGGAACATAACAGAAGCGAATTTCGCCTTCATTCTGATTCTAAAGCACGGAAATGGCAGCGTCATGTTATGGGGTGGTATTTAAGCAAAACCGAAAATTTGGGAGAAATGCAGCCAGAGAGGATTCTGGAAAGAAAACAGAAGAAAAAACATTTAATAAAGACAAAACTGGGACAAAAGATTGATTTAAAGCGAAACAAACATTGTTGATTTTTAACCCCTTAGAATTCCCCACGGGCCCACTAACAGATTAACAAGCTTTTGTTAATGTACACATCTGACAGCCTTGTGATTTAAATTATGGATGACAGACAAGGTTACAATGACCACTGTAAGCGCAACAAGCCGTTGCTCACTAGTCCTTTTAACATGATAAAACCGCTCCGTCTCAATCAAAGACGGTATTTTTAGATCCATAAAGATCCGATCAAAGTCCTCCATCAAAGTTGTTGGTCCACTGCAAAAATAAATCCATAACAATTGTAAAATATTAGCCTAGAATTGCTCAACCACAAAAACAGAGTTTTCTTGATTCGTCACAGGAAGTGACTTTCTAGAAAACAACTTTCTCAATGTAAGCTTAAAAATGTAACCCTGTAATCGACAGCTTACTTGACACAGTAGGAAACGGATTAAACCTTCTACTGTCGCAGATTTTCAACAAAAAGAAACGTTTGTAAAAGTCCAAATTTGTTCGAACCAATCGCAGCACAGAGTTCTGATGATTGACCCATTGAATAGCCAACGGAAAGCTGAAAACGACAATAGGTCACTCGAGGGGTTAGACTTTATCTTTGCTTAGGAAACGGTCCACGTAAAGAAGCTTATCCAAACAAAGAAAGGAAAGGATTACGCAGCGTTACGCACAGTAAGTAACCCTTTGAGTGCTGGGTCAAAACACACTTTGTTATAATACAACATGGTGGAAGCCGTGGAGCTTGTTTAAGACAAGACGGTGGTGATTTTGGGAGGTTTTCCTAATCAGAAGGAAATAGCAGATTTGGCACAGACTGAACCCTTTTTTTCCACCCTTGACCTTTAGTTGATCATATATGATTTAAAATGATCTTTTTATGGTTTATTGCTGTCATTTCTTTTGTGGATAAAGGTAATAAATCAGATTTTAGACCCACAATGTTTTTAGGGTCACCTCACAAATCTAAAACTACCTTTTTAGCATACATTTAATACATTTTACTAAGCGGACACAAAATTGTATCTTTTATATGAGTGGGCAGCAATTGCACATAGACATATTTTCACTGTTTTGGGACAACTTTCAGGGCATTTTCTTTCCAACGAGACCCCGGCCATAACTCTAATCCAAATGGTTCAAGAACAGCTTTAATTTTAGTTTGGGTATGCGTTTTTAAAATATTTTTGGGCGGAAATTGCAGGAATCTTAAGGGGTCAAAAAACTCTCCACAAGGAACCACAGATACAAACAAGTTTAGTTTTTCCATTCAAGATACACATTTAGTTTCTATGCTGTAAGAAGGATCTGGCATAAAGTAAATCAGTAGCTCAGATCTCAGAGAATCCCAAACTTTACCGGCCAGGAGGAAGCAGATCGGTGCATCGGATTTCAGGATAAACCCCCCCCCTCATAAATTCAGCAGAATCCATCAGTCGCTCTTAAATAAAGGATGAGATACGAGTTTGGGTCTGTGGGCCGGAAACAGAACCGCAGAGCGCTCCCGCTGGGGGACAGCAGAACCCAGAATCACACGGTTGCAGATAAAAACAAAAACAAAGCCCAAACGGTTCTCCCGTCGTGTTTCTGGACCGGAGGACGGGTCCGGTCCCGCTGCTGCATCGTAGTTTCCACAAACACACTGTGCGCTAATGAGGTTCTATAAACGGGCCTCCAGGATCCAGTCCAGCAGAGTTTCCTCCCGTTTTACTGCCTCTGCCAGTAATCAACATAAACTGCTGTAAACGGTCCGGACAGAATTCCCTCCAGAACCTGGATTCATTCTGACTGCTACTTTCTGCTGTTTCGTTACAGAATGTGAAATGATCGATACTAAAGGTTCTAACAGGATGTCACAACCTGGAGTAAAATAACCAAATTTAAAGTAAAAATGCAAAAGATTAGCAGTTTTTTTTTATTAAAAATACCCCAAAAACTATTCTTACAGCTGCTGTTCTGACAATGTTATCTATTACAGGTTAAAAAGATTAAAATATACTTTAAAAAGTTCAATATTTGTAGCCGTTTCCTTTCAGAACGTGAACCTCATACTGTCCATCACACAGAGTAAATATTTAAAGACTTCTATTTTCATTTAAATTATTCTGACTCAGAGAATGAAAACCTAAACTACTTGTGAATCGGCATCTGGACCGATAATAAAGATTTACAGGGCACGCACTGAATTAAACATTTTGGCCGATAGCCGATATTTACCAGTGATGAACCAAAAAAAACTTGGAGCAATATTTACCAGTGATGAACTAGATTGAAACTTTTGCCCGACAGCCGTTATTAAGAAGGAATGTAGTAAAATAAAAAATTTGGCCGATAGCAAATATTTATCAGTGATAAACCAAAAAAATGTAGTCCGACAGCCGATATTTACCAGCGATGAACCAAAAACCTTTGGGCCAACAGCCGATATTTACCAGTGATGAACTAAATTAAAAAACTGATCTTATAGCCGATATTAACAAGGAATGTAGTAAAATAAAAAATTGGGCCGACAGCAGATATTTACCAGTGATTAACCCAAAAAACTTTGGGCCTATAGCCGATTTATTTACCAGGGCCGAATCAAAGAATTTGGGCCGATATTAACAAGGAATATAGTAAATAAAAAATTTGAGCCGATAGCCAATATTTACCAGTGATGAACTGAATAAAAAATTTGGGCCGATAGCCGATAATAACAAGGAATGTAGTAAAACTTAAAATTGGTCCAATAGCCTATATATAACAGGCATGAACCAAAAACAATTGGTCCGACAGCCGATATTTACCAGTGATGAACTAAATTAAAAAACTGAGCTTATAGCCAATATTAACAAGGAATGTAGTAAAATAAAAAATTGGTCCGATAGCCCATATTTACCAGTGATGAACCAAAAAAAAATTGGGCCGACAGCCGATACGAACGGGTAATGTATTAATATGAAAAACTGGGTCAGTAGCCGCTATCTACCAGGGATGCAACAAATCGAAAATCTAGTTTCTGGATGTGTACTGGAACCATTAGAGACCCTAAAACATCGGTGTGATCGGCTCTCGCCCCGCTCTGCTGTAGGACTCACCAGGATGTCTCCTTTCAGAAGAAGACCAGGCTCGATGGTGATGCAGATGCTGGTCTGGCTGTCGCCGTGAACGTTGCTGCAGGGAAAAGACATACGTGTTAGAAAGCCCACGTTGTTCTAAGTTTGTAAATTGCACTATTATTATTGGTGTTTTCACTATAAACTGAAATATCCCATGCTCCTGAACTCAGCATGGATTTATGACGCTATCTGACGCTCCATCGAAGTTGTTGGTCCACAGCAAAAATAATTACATAAAAATGGTAAAATAAGAGCCTAAAATTGCTCTGCCAAAAAGCAGAGTTTTCCTGATTCGTTACAGGAAGTGACTTTTGAGCCGTGATGTCACATCCGCCAATGCACTTCCTGTTGATGATATCTTTCTCAATTTAAGCTTAAAAGTGGGACCTTTTGATCGGCAGCTTAAGTGGCCCAGTAGGAAACGGATTCTACCCTCTACTGTCGCACATTTTTAGCAAAAACAAAACTTTGTAAAATAATTTGTTTGAACCAATAACAGTGCACAGAGTTCTGATGACTGACGCATGGAATCACCAATTGAAGGCTGAAAACGGCAATAAGTAACTCGTAATTGCCACAATGAGAGTTTCTGTGCCTTTATTTTAAAGTTTAAAGTAGGGTTAAGCATATCTGTTGAAGTTTACCGATATAAGAAGTGTGATTAATCTGCTATTCTGATTTGTGGTAATTAAGCGTCCTTGTTTCCACCGCTACGGAGGTTTCACTTATTAAGAGATCACCGTCAAGCAGCGTAACTAGGAGGTACTTTTGTAAAAAATTGGGAGCGACTCGTCAGCTAATTAAGCTGATCTCCGATCGCTGGAAAATGTCCCAATGTTGTCCGAACTCACCCTAGTGAAAACCACTTTCTGTCTGAATCTAACTTTCACCGCCACTGTAGTCAAAAATTTATATGCTACACCTCCTATGGTGGGGAGTAGTGCTGGGTATCCATTCAGATTTCAAGAACAGATTTGATTCTGACTCTCAAGAGTTAGAATCGATCATCATGAACCGAGCCGATTCGATCTGATCCGGTTTGATAGAGATAGGGGTCAGTGTGATTAAAAATTTTTTTTTGAGCCATTATCTTAATTATATGGCTGTAAATCAAGGTTTTTTTTCAGCAGGAAAAAACTGTATTAAAGGGGGATTATTATGCAAACTGACTTTATGACGTGTAACATCATGATAAATGTTATTTCCTCAATAAAAACATGCCTGAAGTTTGGCTTTGACTCATCCACTTATGTCTGAATAAATTTTGAATCCCTGCTGGTAGTTATTGGCGGTGCTGAAACGCCTGCTCCCACCTATCTCCTCCTTTTTCCACCCATCTCCACCTCCTACCTGACGTGGCTTACTCAGCAGCCGAGCCGCTTAGTTTAGGCTAATTGTCAAGCTAAGAGTTTGGACTTCATCTTTGGAAACAATCCCAGGCCGAAAAAGATCTGTTATCTTTGCATAAATCACTTCACAGAGGACTGATGTCTCAACAAAACCCTTTTTGATACTGGATTAATAAACAGATTGGCCCGTAAAGGCGAGGCTACTCCATCAGAACCTGTACAGGTAACAACTGTGACTTAGCGATACGAACTCCGACTTCAAAACGTAGCTTTATAGTTGTTTGAATTTATGGTTTCAGTGCTAAATGTAGCTTCATTTCTCTCTACATTTTTGATTTCACTGCAAGACTTAGCTTCATAGTGATTAATATTTATAAAAGGTGCAAAAATCGTTTGCGTGTCGTCTTACAATCTCCAGTGTTGCAGTTGTTCACCAATGTGATTTTTTTCCTAAATACTAAAATGCAACACGCTGAAAACTTCTTTAAACTATCCGAGTCCGACTCCACGCGCATGCTGTGATAATAGCTGGTATAAGACGTTCTGCAGGGGGAGTTTCACAAAGAGTAGGAGGGCTTAGAGAGGCTCAGGCCAATATCAAGGCGTCAAACACGGAAGTGATGAGAAGGAAAATGTATTTAAGGTGGATTCTGATATATACGGGATTTTAAGAATAATTTAGAGTAAACATTTTATTTGAGTGTGCTATAGAATGGTACTGTGTTCCTGGAAGAAGCATATTAAGCCCCCCATTAATTCCTAATTCCTATTTTAGCTGTAAAAAAGGGGCAAACTATGTTAAACAGTTAAAACCAGTTTTTAACTTGTTAATGGATTTGATTCTTAGAATTTTTATAAGAATCGATACAGAATCGGTTTTGTCAACACAGCCGTAGAAGGTAACAGATGAGTTTGGGGTAAAAGAGGAGAACTGGGGGGTTTATCGTCTGTTCGGACTTACTAGATCCCAGATGTGTAGACGGGCTGCATGGCCTGGTAGATCTTCAGGAAGGGACGACAACCTGCGGCAGAAAAATCAGTGAAAAAACAAGAACAAAAACCAACCCAGCTAGATGTTTTGGAAATCTGGGACACAGACCCCCCTTGGACTCGAAGTC
Source organism: Apricaphanius iberus (assembly GCA_028564705.1). Lineage (NCBI taxonomy): Eukaryota > Metazoa > Chordata > Actinopteri > Cyprinodontiformes > Aphaniidae > Apricaphanius > Apricaphanius iberus. The sequence goes on from JAPXFQ010002775.1 coordinate 237,643, forward strand.
GGGGATGCCGTGCATGATGACGTGATGCAGAAACAGTGGCTTGTTGTTGATCTTGATTTGGCCCGAGAGTAAGCCGCTGAAGTACTCCACGTACCTGATGGACCAGAGAGGAACAGGGAGCACAGAAACCAGTAAGTGCTGCTTGGATCCGGTTGGTTTCACAAAAACTAAAGACGTACGAGTAGAAAACAGTCACAAAGCCCCTCCCCCAGCGGTGTGGTGAAGGTCCGTTTATCTAACAATGTTTTAAAAACTCTGCAGGGCATTACTGTCTATTGAATATGAACGAGTTCCCTGATATACAGAAGGAATATCAACGTTTTGTTTGACACCTCAACACGATCCAGAACCTTCGGTTCAGCTTAGAATAGGGTTCTTCAAGCTATATACATGTTTTTTAAAGACTTTTTCTATCAAAAATGTATATGAATTTCATGGTCTAGTTCAGAGCCCTACTGGCAGAGAAAAAATAAAAAAAATCCATGAACTTGTGTTCATTTATTTCTCAATGAAAGTCGGAATGTGAAATTCGATTAATCGATAAAACCGATTATTCGAATTTCTGGAATTTTGGGATGCTTGAAATAAAAGTACGTTTTTGAAAATATTTTTCATCTTTTTAAGAAAAAGAGTAGAAAAATGAGTAGAAAAAATATGTTTTTTAAAAATTCTGAAATCGGATTCTGGTATATATATATATATATATATATATATATATTTTTTTTTTTTTTTAAATCATGGATTTTTTTCATGAAATAAAGGAGAAATTAATAGAATTTTGTTTTTAACTCCACAATCATATTCACACATTTTAAACTATTGATCTTTTAGCCAGTTGCTAACACAAACTAACATTTTCTGCATGTAAATCTGACTGTTTCTTATCAATGTTGAACAACCCTGATCTTCCTATTAATAGGACTATCCTAGGACAACAGAATGATTTCAGTCAGAGGCTTCAACAGTTTCTCTAGAACAGACTGCTACTGTAGAGGAGGAAACACTGAGCTGTCTATAGAGGTTCTGGTTCAGACTGGGATCACTCTGTTCATACTGGGAGAACCTGCCAGAGCTCCACTTAAAGCCATTCAGAGTATGAGAAGATATGGTGGAGAAAAGGCGATTATATTTCTGCTTTTCTTTATTATTTCCACACAGCTGCTGATACAGGGTTTGGGTGATAGAAATGCGAGGAAGGAGATGATATGTGTGATCTCATATGAAAAATAAGAACAAATGGAAGGCAGAAATAACCAAAATATATGAATAAACTTAATATTTGGATATCAGCAGCTGTGTTAAATATTGAATAAATCAAATTTAATATAGACTTAGTAAAATAATTTACGCTTTTTCCTAAATATAAACACTCAGCAGATAAACTATAAATTCATCAATCTAAACATTAGGAATAAACGCTCTTATTGTGAAGTAGCAGTGTCTACACAGCTACTTCCTCTAATGATCAGCACTAATTTAAGTACAAAAACATCACTTTAACTGAATAATGCGCATTTTTAACGCTGCGATACCTTACTATGAAATGTACTCAAGATTTACAGAGACCCAACATGCATAAATCAATATAAATATGGCGCTTTTTACTCGTGTTTTACTGCTCAATGATCAGATCAGAGCTATTTTACATCAAGCTTCTCCTGTTAAGTTTTTCTCTCATATGCTTTTGTTTTTAGTGATATAATTGAATTATATTCCCACAGCGGGAGGAGGATGATATGTAAGCCCCGCCCCCTCAGGGCGCACCTCTCTTGCAACCTTTTTATGTCATAAAATCAGAATTAAAGTTTGCAAAACCCCTCAACTAATTTTCACAATTAGTTTTCTATTTTCTATTCTTATCCAGAGTCTGAAAATGATAAAACATGAAATACGAGCCGCATATGACCTCTTTTCGATTTTTCTTGAACGCACCGCCCTAAACGCTAGCAGCTCACTCTAACAACACTTTTCGGTGTGAGCGCTGGTACTGATAGAACTCTGCGAAACAACACAATCAACAGTTGGTTTTGTTTCCTTCCAAATATTTTCCAAATGACGTCTAGAGTCTTCTCTGTGTTGGAGGACTGACCTTTTCTGAGATGGCTGGCCCACAGGAAGCACTTTGTCTTCATAGAATCGCTTCATGGCGAACCGGTCCAGAGCCTGGTCGGCGCTGCATTCGGACACAGAGAGATGAAATTAGCATCTACGGTCTTACCGTAACCACAGTGACCTCCATGCCAAACTCTGCTTGTTCGGTTTTGTCTTTTACAATTTACTTCCAATTAAATAAATCAAACTCTGCGTGTTGAAATGCAAAATACAAGGCCTTCTTTCATGAACATCACGTTAGAGGTGTTCCCCATGGCTAAATCTTGGGTCCAACACGCTTTAGCTTGTGTATAAATGACCTACCATCTGCATATCAAGGTAACGAGGTCATTACGTACGCAGACGATACAGTGATGTTTGTCAAAGGTAACGATCACTTTACAGTTGCTTCTCAGCTTACAAAGGTCATAAAAATGTTCAAAAAAATGCCAAATTTCTCTAAAACTGTTGCCATCTACTTTAACCAAAACACAAAAGACATTAATAGTTTTGTATACCTCTTTATTCTCTCTGGACAGAGAGTTCAAAATGTAAACATATATAAATATGTAGGCACTATTCTGAACAGTAACTTAACCTTTAGGCTGCTTGTTAAAGAAGTGAATTCCTCTTTTGTTAATAGTAGAAATGTCAACAGATGTAAAATGTACATATTCTCTCCCGTATGATTTCATATTAATTACTGTTTACTGTACTGTAATTGGTTTAGTTAATATCTTAACTAACAAGCTATAAGAAACTTCCATCATTGCACAATTCTATAATAACAAATATACGCTCTTAAGCTGGAAAAATTCTTATTTTCTTCAACTACTGTTCTATTTACATCCAGAAAATCAAATGGTGTTATTTTTAAACCATTGTTTATGCAAATTAGAGTAGAAAATAAGTATTTGTTCAATAACAAAGGTTCTCAGAAGATCTCAATACTACGTTATATACCCTTGGTTAGCAATGACAGAGGTCAAATGTCTCCTATAAGTCTTCGAAAGGTTTTCACACACTCTAGCTGGTATTTTGGCCCATTCCTCCAGTAGGTATGGAGTTCCTCGGATACAACTGAACACAAGTAGAGTTTTTACCGAAAAGTTCTACTTTGGTTCCATCTGACGTTTTCATCGAGATGCTCTCTGGGAAACTTCAGACGGGCCTGGACATGTCCTGGCCTAAGCAGGGGGACACGTCTGGCGCTGCAGGCGGCGTAGTGTGTTACTGATGGTAGCCTTTGTTACTTTGGTCCCAGCTCTCTGCAGGTCGTTCACTAGGTCCCTCCGTGTGGTTCTGGGATTGCTCACCATTCTTGGGGTCATTTTGACCCCACAGGGTGAGATCTTGGTGGAGCCAGCGTCTTCAATTTTCTAATAATTGGTTTCTTCACACTAAGCTGCTTACCTATTGCAGATCCAGCCTGGTGCAGCTCTACGATCTGGTTTCTGGTGACCTTTGAAGGTCTTTGGTCGTGGCAATAATTGAGTTTGGATTGCGACCGTTTAAGGTTGTGGACGGGTGTCTATTGGTAACCAGTTCAAACAGGTAACGCGTGGAGAACAGAGGAGCCTCTTATAGAAGAAGTTACAGAAATCTGGCTTGTTTGTAGTTGATAAATACTTAATTTCCACAATAATTAGAAAATAAATTATAAAAAAATACAGACCATGTGATTTTCTAGATTTTTTTTCTCATTTTTTACGTTCACAGTTAAGTTATACCTATGATGAACATTACAGACCTCTCTCGTCTTCTTAAGAGGAAGTACTTGAACCCGCGGTGGCTAACCAAATACTTTTTTGCCCCACTGTATCTTAGCTCCGCCTCCACTCTGCAGTCGTAAAAGATTTGAGCTCATTTGCTACAAGTGTTTCTAGAGCGGCTTCTAGCGGAGATCGTGTAATTCCATACAGGAAGGCAGCTGGTGACGGGATATCATTTCCTCAAAATATCAGAGTTCAACTCATTTAGCTCATTCAATTAAAATTAAAATTGAGGCAATAACTAACAGACGACCAAATCTCTCCGGGTCACGAGTTTCGTTCGTGGTGGGAGGATGCGTGTCTTTGTGGGACGTTATTTTAAGAATTGTATTTTCATTCGATTTTCTTTGTAATTTATGTTTTATGGCTGTGTGACATTGCAAAGTGCTTTCTTCTTTGTAAAATTTTCAATAATGTACAAATTTCCTCTAAAGCAGATAAAATAAGATGCTGTTATGGTTTCCCTCGGTTACCAGAAGAGTGGAAAAGATGCGACCCGTTTCCATCTTGTGTTTGTTAACCTGTTATTAGTCCGAAACCAGCAGCAGATCTGATTTATCCGTAATCCGTCATCGTGTTCAGACGGTTTGGTGCTAATAAAGCCTCTCCGGCTGCTCACCGTCAGCTTCTTCTAGGATAATCTGATTAAGGCAGAAAGTGAAGGGAACCGATGTGAAAACATCATGTGCTCAAGTCGGATTGTTACCGTTTGATCCTAAGAACAAACCCCATGAAAAAGAAAAGTTTAATCTGAGTCTTATGATGCAGAGACGATTCTAGCTAACTTGCTCCTTTCTGCTCGTAATTATGTGGATCACATTTCTTTGGATTTGATAAAAGCTCAGTTTGCTTCTTCTCATCCCTGCAGCTCGTTGGATCAGTAAGAGGTGTGAACTGCAAACCCATCATCACGTGCCATCTTTATCTAAGCCGTTCTTCCTGCAGGTCTGCATCTGCAGTCGGGACCCACCTGGCCGATATGTTGCTGTAGTGCATGTAGGCAGCCACCACCACGCCGGTTCTGCCCCGATTCCCCTGAAAACAGATCAGTGAAGCATCAGTAAGGAAAGCGCCTCGTCTTCCAGAGGGTTCCGAGGCCTACATTAAAAGGTAGAAACCCAGTCCAGGACGGGTTCCTCTACTAGATGCTGTAAACCCACAGAGGAATCATACCAAAAATAATCATTTTACGTCCAGTTAATCTAC